>CAMZMU010000062.1:1240590-1511782 GCA_947311845.1 Poa pratensis
TTATACAAGTGATAAGAAGAATCATGCAATCTTCCTTAGAAGCACAAATAGTTTAACTTAAGAATACTAAGCTTGAGCCACAAAGAAAGAAAGATCATGGAATAATATATTTGCATGCACTCCCTCTCTCTACTTAAGTTCAAAGTATTGTCTACTACTGACCAATGCTAAGTTTGCCAAAACCAAAAAGATTAACTTGGTGCTCTAAAAAGTGATCCCTATACTAACAACAAGGTTATCAATATGAAAGAGAATTGCAAGCTAAAATAAAGTATGCAGAAAGTAAATGATAAAACTTCTCATTAATATTCATAACGGCAACTCACACCAAGGGATACATAGATAACCAACTAAAAGAGAGATACTTCCACATTGCAAACCATCATATAAGATAACTTCCCTACTCACGATATGACTTTATGGAAAAGTAAAAGGTAAAGATAATGGTGTGATACCGCACACTCCCCCAAGCTTGGAACAAACCAAGGGATGCCAATACTTATGATGAATTACTCCTTCGGTGGTGGTGGTGAATTGTCCTCATCAGACTTCCAAGGAAGGGGTTTCCCATCAACAAAGGACGACTTGGTTTCGATATCCTGAAACTAGCAGAGCGCTTATGTTTAAACCGAGTTTCATACTCACAGTTTTGATTCTGACATCATAGAGTTGCGCCTGCAGTTTGTTGGTGGTGTTGATGAGGTGAAATATCTTCCAGAGTTTTGTGCTCTCTTCTTATGTTCAGCGACCAAGCTCGGCACCATTGAGTGGAAACTCCCACTTCACGTTCCGCCAGCTTTTGTATGTGAAGACCTCTTGCTCCAGCTTCTCCATCCTGGCTTCCAGGCTCCCTTCTCCTTTGGTCCCGTACGTCTTCCGTCCACAACTTTCCATCAACCATCTGCGACTCCTTGTGGATGCATCTTCAGCTCATCCATGTATGGGGTGACGACGTTCACAAAGAAACTGTCCTTTGGAGGTCGATGAAGACATGCAGCTCTAGATCTGAAAACAATATCTGGACAGAAACAGCTCGAAACAAAACGATGAAAAGGCGAGATACGAACCTCGGGTGCTCGGAAGTGAATGAGGGAAACGGATCGGAGACGAGCTCCGGGGTGCTCAACCAGGCGGCGCGGCAGGGGGGCCCGCCGACCTATGGTTTGGGCACCACGGTGCCGTCTCCCATCCGGTTCGGTCTCTTATTTTTCCATATTTAATAAAAACGACGAAAATATCTTCTAGAAAGTTATTCGCGAAACTTTTCTTACCGAAACTGTTACCTATTCGAATCGAATTCTGCAGTCCCAGAAAAATGTTCTTCAATGAAAGTTTCCGGAGTCACCACTTTAATTGTATCAACCTCTTCATTAATAGAATCTCCAGAAATAAATGCTTGAGTCTTTGACCATTTACCACTTGTGTAGAGTTATCTTTCAATGAAGCAATTTTTATTGCACCTGAACGATACACCTCCACAATAACAAATGGTCCTTCCCATTTTGAGAGTAACTTTCCTGCAAAAAATCTGAGACGAGACCTATACAATAGAACTTTCTCACCAACATTAAATTCTCTTTTAAGAATTCTCCTATCATGCCATCTCTTAACTTTTTCTTTAAAGAGTCTAGCATTTTCATAAGCCTCACTTCTCCATTCATCTAAAGAACTTAAATGCAACAACCTTTTCTCACCGGCAAGTTTAAAATCTCTATTAAGTTCTCTCACTGCCCAATAAGCTTTGTGTTCTAATTCTAAAGGCAAGTGACAAGCTTTACCATAAACCATTTTATAAGGAGACATGCCCATGGGGTTCTTATAAGCAGTTCTATAAGCCCATAAAGCATCATTTAACTTACTAGCCCAATTTTTTCTAGATTTATTAACAGTCTTTTGCAAGATAGATTTAATCTCCCTATTTGACAATTCTACTTGTCCACTAGTTTGAGGATGATAGGCTGAAGCAATTCTATGATTAACACCATATTTAGCAAGAGTCTTTCTAAAACCACCATGGATAAAATGAGAACCTCCATCAGTCATAAGATATCTAGGTACACCAAACCTAGGAAAAATGACATCTTGAAGCATTTTTAAAGAGGTCTCACCATCAGCACTTTTAGTAGGTATAGCTTCTACCCATTTAGTGACATAATCAACAGCAACAAGTATATGAGTATTACCTTGTGAAGAAGGAAAAGGACCCATGAAGTCGAATCCCCAACAATCAAATGGTTCAATAACAAGAGAATAACTCATAGGCATTTCATTGCGTCTAGAGATATTACCAACCCTTTGACATTCATCACAAGATAAAATAAACTTTCTTGCATCCTTAAAGAGGGTAGGCCAATAAAAACCTGATTGTAGAACTTTCTGCGCAGTTCTATCTCCAGCGTGATGCCCTCCATAAGCACTTCCATGGCATTTCCTCAGTATTTCCTGTTGTTCATATTCAGGAACACATCTTCGCATAATACCATCGACTCCTTCTTTATATAAGTGTGGGTCATCCCAAAAGTAATGCCGCAAGTCATAAAAGAATTTCCTTCTTTGCTGAGCTGAAAAGGTTGGAGGCAAGTACTTGGAAACAATAAAGTTAGCATAATCAGCATACCAAGGACTATCTCGCGAACTTACACTTATTGCAGCCAATTGTTCATTTGGAAAGCTATCATTAACAGGAATAGGATCATAAGGAATGCTTTCCAATCTAGACAAATCAGCAACAGGATTTTCAGCACCTTTTCTATCTATGATATGCAAATCAAATTCTTGCAAAAGAAGTACCCATCTAATAAGCCTTGGCTTAGCATCTTTCTTTTCCATAAGGTATCTAATTGCAGCATGATCAGTATGAATAGTGACTTTCGAATCAACTATGTAGGGTCGAAATTTGTCACAAGCAAAAACTACAGCTAGAAATTCTTTTTCAGTAGTGGCATAATTCTTTTGAGCAGAATCAAGAGTTTTACTAGCATAATGAATAACATTTAACTTTTTATCTACTCGCTGCCCAAGAACAGCGCCTACAGCATAATCACTAGCATCACACATAATTTCAAAAGGTAAATTCCAATCAGGTGGTTCAACTACAGGAGCGGTGATTAAAGCCTTTTTCAAAGTTTCAAAAGCTTCCTTACAATCATCATCAAAAACAAATACATCTTTTTGAAGAAGATTAGTAAGAGGCTTGGAAATTTTAGAGAAATCTTTAATAAACCTCCTATAAAAACCAGCATGACCAAGAATACTACGAATACCTTTAACATCTTTGGGACAAGGCATCTTTTCAATTGCCTCCACTTTAGCTCGATCAACTTCAATACCTCTTTCAGAAATTTTGTCCAAGAACAATTCCTTCATTAACCATAAAGTGGCATTTCTCCCAATTAAGAACAAGGCTAGTTTCTTCACATCTCTGCAAAACTTTGTCAAGGTTGTGCAAACAATTATCAAAGGAAGTTCCATAGACGGAGAAATCGTCCATGAAGACTTCCACAATTTCCTCACAAAAGCCATGAAAAATAGCAGACATGCATCTTTGAAAAGTAGCAGGAGCATTACATAAACCAAAAGGCATACGTCTATAAGCATAAGTTCCATAAGGACAAGTAAAAGTAGTTTTCTCTTGATCTTGCGCTCTCACAGCAATTTGAGAAAACCCAGAATACCCATCAAGGAAACAAAAGTGAGTTTTCTTACAACCTCTCAAGCATTTGATCAATAAAAGGCAAAGGATAATGATCTTTCTTAGTTACTTTGTTAACCTTTCTAAAATCAATGCACATCTATAACCAACTACTACTCTTTGAGGAATTAGTTCATCATTTTCATTAGGAACAACGGTAATTCCTCCTTTCTTAGGAACACAATGCACAGGACTTACCCATCTACTATCAGCAATAGGATAAATAATACCAGCTTCAAGAAGTTTTAATACCTCATTTCTTACCACTTCTTTCATCTTGGGTATTAAACGACGCTGATGCTCAACAACAGGCTTTGCATCAGGTTCCATGTTGATGGCGTGCTGACATATAGTAGGAGAAATTCCCTTCAGGTCATCAAGAGTATATCCCATAGCTCCGCGGTGTTTCCTCAACACTCCCAATAACCTTTCCTCCTCTGTACCTGAAAGTTTAGAGCTGATAATAACAGGATATATTTTCTTATCATCAATATAAGCATATTTAAGATTATCAGGCAGAGGTTTCAAATCAAAAACAGGATCCTCCTTGGGTGGCATTGTGGTACCCAAATCTTCCACAGGTAAATTGTGTTTGAGCATAGGTTGACGAAGGAATACTTCATCAAGCTCATTCCTTTCTTCCCTGAAGTTCTCACTTTCATGATTCTCCATATGTTGCTGCAAAGCATTGTTAGGAGCAAGAACAATAGATGCAAGTTGAGCAATTTCAAAATCCTCACTAGGCAATTCAGTTTCATAAGGTGCTTTAGCAAATTTAGAGAAATTGAATTCATAAGATTCACCAGCAAATTTAGTAAAGATTTTCTCTTTCTTACAATCTATAACAGCACCACAAGTATTCAGAAAAGGTCTACCAAAAATAATAGGACAACTATCATTGGCAGCCGACCCAAGTACAAGAAAATCAGCAGGGTATTTAGTCTTACCACAAAGGACTTCGACATCTCTAATGATACCAATTGGAGAGATAGTTTCCCTATTAGCAAGCTGAATAACCACATCAATCTCTTCAAGTTTACAAGGAGCAATTTCGTGCATAATTTCCCTGTAAAGCTCATAAGGAATAGCACTAGAACTTGCACCAATATCACATAAACCATAATAGCAATGATCACCTATCCTAACAGAAAGCACAGGAACACTAGACTTCCTAGAACTTTTAGGATGTGAGACAATATTAGAAGCATCCTCACAAAAGATAATGTGTCTATCTTCTAAATTTTCAGTGACAAGATCTTTAACCAATGCTACAACAGGTTCAACAGTTATTTGCTCATCAGGTTTGGTAGTTTTCTTATTACTTTTACTAACAACACCAGTTATGATAGTATGTTCCTTAATCTTATTAGGAAAAGGAACTTTTTCAATATAAGGTTCTGGAATAATGCGATCAACATTAACCTCAACACCTTTAGATATATGAGAAACAGATTCATCTTTATATGGTTCATGATAATTTTTAAAACCCTCCTTCGGCAAACCGAAATAGGAAGCAAAGGCTTTATAAAAGTTTGCAACAATTTGAGAGTCAAGACCATAAGTAGTGCTAATTTTGCGATAATCATCAGTATCCATAAAATTTTTAACACACTCAAAGTCATAGTTTATACCTGACTCCCTACCTTTGTCATTCTCCCATCCTTCAGTGTTCTCCTGAATCCGATCAAGAAGGTCCCACTTAAACTCTTCTTTATTACGAGTGAACGATCCAGCACAAGTGGTATCCAATAGAGTTTTATCTTGAAAGGAGAGTCTTGCATAAAAGTTATCAATAACAATATTACCAGGAAGCTCATGAATGGGACATTTGAGCATTAATGCCTTCAATCTCCCCCACGCTTGAGCGATACTCTCTCCATCATAGGGCCAGAAGTTATATATGAGGTTCCGATCCTTATGAATCTCACTTGGAGGATAGAATTTGGAGTAAAAGAGAGGTACAATTTCCTCCCATCCAAGAGAATACCCATTCTTCAGCAGTTTATACCAATGTGCAGCTTTACCAGACAGTGATAGAGAGAATAATTTCTTCTTAACTTCTCCCATCGAGATACCTGCACACTTAAATAACTCGCACAATTCATGCAGAAATAACAAATGATCTCCAGGATGGACAGTTCCATCTCCTGCATAGCGGTTATTTGTGACACGTTCAACAATTTTCATAGGAATTTTGAACGGTATTACCTGCTCATCTGGCGCCTCCTCTACTACCTTAGCAGTGGTAGTTGTTTTCCCAAATAGGAATTCAAGAGAAGACCCCTCCATAATGAGATATAGCAGCAGGCAAAAATAAAAACAGCACGTACAATAAATGTTTCCCTTACCAATTCCACTTACCAATAGCGCTACACTCCCCGGCAACGGCGCCAGAAAATAGTCTTGATAACCCACAAGTATAGGGGGTATCGTAGTACTTTCGATAAATAAGAGTGTCGAACCCAACGAGGAGCAGAAGGTGTTGACAAGCGGTTTTGATGAAGGATTCACTGTAAATGCTCACAGACAAGTTTTTAGGAGTTTTTGATATGACAGATAAATAAAGTACAAGTAAATAAAATGCAGTAATAATAGTTGCAGCGAGTGGCCCAATCCTTTCTACAGCAAAGGACAAGCCGGTTGTTGTACTTATAATGACCAAACGTTCTTGAGGACACACGGGAATATTGTCAAGTGCTTTCGCTTCATATAGTTGATTAATCTTCATTGTTTTGATAAGTGTTGTGTGGGTGAACCTATGCTAATGCACCGCCCTTCCTAGGACTAATACATACTTGTGATTATACCCCTTGCAAGCATCCGCAAATACAAGAAAGTAATTAAGATAAACTAACCACAGCCTTAAACTTTGAGATCCTGCTATCCCTCATGCATCGATATACCAACGGGTGTTCAGGTTTCTGTCACTCCGGCAACCCCACAATTGGCAAACGAATACACAATGCATTCCCCTAGGCCCATAAAGGTGAAGTATCATGTAGTCGACGTTCACATGACACCACTAGAAGAATAACACCACAACTTAAGCATCAAACCATTAAATATTACTCAACATAGTTCACTACTAACATCAAGACTTCTCCCATGTCCTCAAGAACTAAACGAACTACTCACAAGACATCATACGGAACATGATCAGAGGTGATATGATGATGAATAACAATCTGAACATAAACCTTAGTCCAATGGTTTCACCCAATAGCATCAATAACAAGAGTAATCAACACCGGGAGAGTTTCCCCTATGAAATAGACAAGATTCAGCCCTAGATGTTACAGCGGAGACGGGTGCAGCGGCGGTGATGATGGTGTCGGTGGAGATGATGATGATGATGATCCCGATGAAGTCCAGCTCGATGACGGTGATGATGGCGACGATTTCCCCCTCCGGGAGGGAATTTCCCCCGGCAGATTTCTTCCTGCAGGGGAGCTTTTCGCTCTCTGGTGTTTTCCGCCTCGTGGAGGCGGCGGAATATTTCGATGGCCTCCGTGTTTAGGGTTCCGAGGGGGTCAAGTACGCGAAGGGGGAAGGCTGAGGTGGGCCAGGGCCCCCACCTCACGGCGCGGCAGGGGGCCCCACCGCGCCAAGGTGAGGGGGCCCACCTTGGCTCACCTCATCTCCCCCTTTTGGCCTCCACCGTCATCTGGCAAAATATATCTTTTGTATGTTTGCTTCGAATTATTGATCTTCAGAAATAATGCATCTCGACGGCTTTTTCCAGCAGAAATCTGACTCCGGTGTTTATTTCTCCAATAATCATCAAACATGCAAAATAGGTAAAATAACATAAGTAACGCTTCTAAATATGAAATATATCAATGAATAGCAGTAAATTATGATATAAAATAGTGATGCAAAATGGACATATCACTGGCGCCGCGCGAGGCGGACGTGCTCAAGCGTGAAGAGCAGCTGCTGCAGGTCGAGCATGAGCTGATCACGCAGCGCGCGGACTTGAGGCCCGGGAGGGCAACCTGGCCGAGGCCATCGGCCGGCATGGCGAGGAGGTGGCCAGCCACGCCAAGCACGTGGCGAGGTTCAACAAGAAGTTCGCTGAGAAGAAGGAGGAGGCGGAGAAGGAGTTCCAGGACAGGCAGAAGGCGTATCGCGCCTCCGTCTCTGCGGAGTATAATGAAAAGTGCAAGAAGCAGGAGGCCCGCTTCAAGAAGAGGCGCGAGGAAGACGATGCCCGCATCCGCCAACTAGAGCAAGCGAATGCCAATTTGAACTCCCAGGCGAGGCGCACCAAGGAAGGGCGTCGTCACGCGGAAGCGGCTCGCGATCGGATGGGGCAGGACCTTGCCGCCCTGATGGCCGACATGGCGGACATCAATACGCAGGTTGGCCCTGCCGTGGAGCGTGCCGTGGAGGCTAAGGAGATGCTCAGGCGGCGCGAGTCATGACGCAGCAGCGGGAGCGCATGTTCCGGTCCTTGGTGACCCGGGCAACGCTCTCGCAGCGAGGCTTGGTGCGGAAGCGCCCGCCCTGCCTGTCCAAGGGAACGCCGACGCCGCCGCGTACCTCACCTATTTCGACCAGCTCTTCACCGCGCTTGAGGGCCCTGCCGCGGAGCTAGGCGAGGTCGTCGACGAAGAGTGCCGCCAGCTCCTGTCGGTGGCAGTCGACCGCATCTTCGTCAACCTCCAGCACCTCCACCCTGGCTTCGACTATGCGTCTGTGACCGAGCCTCTCGAGGGGTACCAAGCCATGAAGCTTTCCAACTCGGTTCGAGAGGAGGCCAACGACTATTGTAGCCGCTTCAATGTGACACCCCCCCTGGCACATCTTGCCAGAGAGGCAGTCGTCCCGTGCGCCATCCCAGGATAACTGGCCGCACGTCACAACAGTGTAACATAATGGAAATCATTACACAATCAGGCACATCAGTGCTACAAAGGGGTTTACAGGGCCATCAAGGAATGACGAAATATCAATCCCAGCATGGCACGATACAGAGTTTTAACTGGCAGCGGAAGACATAAATGAGGCAACGGCTTGGAGCGGCTCCACTCCACAGGTTCTGGCTGGGCTACTGATCCTAGCACGCTCTTGCTCCATCTCCTTGCTAAGGTAGAAGATGAATCCTCGACAAAACCTGGCCACAATCACAAGGCCCGTGAGTACATTATTATGCACTCAGCAAGTATCGCCCCTCACCACAAACAATCCAACAATCATGCAACAATGTAAACACTGGAAATAGAATCCTACAACATGTCAAGGTGTATTCTAGATACGTGACAAAAAGTAGCATGGCATTGACAAGCAAAACATGGCATAGGCAAACAATGGGGTATCACCAGTGCAGAGTCCAAGCCAGGTGGGGTTGGATCGTGCACCGGCAATCATACAACGAGCTTACCTGTGACGAGAAGACGGGTGTACCCAGTGGGTACCAAATAATACACAACATCACCTGTGATTACTGCTAGGCCACTGGCCTCATCTTTCCACTCTGGGCATGCTCGGTTGATGTGGGCTCTGGCCTAACTATAGGCTCCCCAACGCATCACACCGCCATCCCTAAACTTGGTTCACAATCACGTCTCAAGTAACATTCCCTGCATCAACTTATTGTTCATTTAGTGAATCAGGTTGTTCATCTTTCCTTCAAACAATACTTATGTTTAATCCTCCGGACTCGACGAGGACACACAGTGTGACCGATACTGAACTGTTGTTCCATATCCTTGGAACAAGGCTGGACATCCAGATTAGACACTCTCGAGAGGTTGCAATTACCACTCACCTAAGTGCACCACACTGAGCCGGTACTTTAGGACAACATCCTTAAGGCGAACTCAGCAAGATACACTCACCTGACCGTTCATGCTACCAAGACACTCCCTGTATAGCCACCGACATAACTCTATGCCTTATGCAGAAGTGAATCCGGCACATCCCCAACCCATGAGCGACGCCTAGCTCCGGAACCTTCGCAAGACTAGCCCCGACAACTATGGTAACCGACTAGACTTGCCAAAAGGGTGGCATCAAAGGAGGCTCGATAGGATTACGTAGGTCAAGGCCCGCCCATGTGAGCGACAGTGGCAGTGCGTTTAATGTTCAGATTAGTGGCACTATGGACTGACCCTATCGAAGCTTGGAGGGTTGTTTTAATTTATTCAAGTTTCAACATCACAATTCCAAACAACAGGGGTTAGTCCAACACAACAATCACGATAAACAAACACAACAACCTGCAAGTATCAGTTTCAACAGACAACAAGCAACACAAGCATAGCACATAACAATAACAACATAAAACTTGCATGAACAAACAACAGATCAATAATAACAATAATACCCGGGTGACGGTGGCGGGAGACCCGGCCGGTGTCACTCGGGGGTTAGTGATAAAATATTATAATAAAAGCATAATATTTCCCCCACTTTCTTGGCTGAGGCGGGAGACCCTGCCATTGCCCCGGAAGTGTGAGTGTCATCGTAAAGAATAACCGAAAAGCACTCATAAAAATGAGAGAGCATCCATTCCACTCGAAGGTTACCTCGACGTGGTGTCAGCAATCTCGGCAAAAGAACCGCGGAAAAGTCAGCTCCCAGTATCGCAGTCCGGATGACATATGCCAACCATATTTGACGGTGGGACAAAGGCAACTAACACGAATGCCCCCAACCCCGAGGATCATAAGCCGACATTCGTCTGCACCTCACCTCGGCGTTGAAGAAGTTGAAAAACCAAACAAAGCCCCGCAAAGCGAGACGCACAGTTGTAATAATTCCCCCACTTCCTCGGCTGAGGCGGGAGACCCTGCCATTGCCCCGGAAATGGGAGTGTTGCACAGATACGCATATATAGTAGTGCAATAATAAAAATGCAACATGACATATGCAGCAATACAATGCTCATGTAAAAGTACGGACAACAAACAGACATGTGATAATAACGGTAGACCGGCACAAACAATATAACAATAAGCAGACAGACATATAATACTCGGCAGGCAACAAGCAAAACAACAAACAAACATTGCTGGACGGTTTATAGCAAGGGGTTAGCTTGCCTTAGAAGACAGGTCCCGAAGGTTCGGGGGGGTCTCGGACTCGTCTGGGGTCGAAATCCCGGGGAAACGCCTAAACCGTAAAACGACCGACGAAGTATTAAACAAAGGTAGTGAAAATAAGTTGCTCTAAAATTAACAAAACCAATACTACTGGATTGGTCTCGCCGAGATACAATTTTAGAAATTTGAATCACCTAAATCGGAGTTAGGGTTCAAAAACTACGGCCGTTTGAATAACTTACCAGTAGGAAAAAGGAAAAGAATTTCCCGAAAAAAAACTGGAACGGGCCGAACTGGGCCGGGGGTGGCCTGCCGCGCCGCTGCGCGGGCTGAGCTGGTTGCGCAATTTCGAAAGTCGTCTTCTTCTCTGGAAAGCGTAAAACGCCAGACGCGTTTCCACTTATCCTCCGTGGCGCCATGGGCCAGGCCGGGCCCATCGGTCGGCGTCTCGCCGCTGCCACGTTGGAGGCCAGCTGGCCTTCTTCCACTTCGCGTCTCGGACGGCGGGAAGAAACCCGACACGGCGCAGGCGAGCATGGCCACCTGCGGCCGCCGCCTCTCCGGTGGGCGTCGCCGGCCGCCACGGGCACGGGGGGGGGGGGAGCGCCCCGCCGCGCCGCGTCGGAGGGTGGAGGCTACGGCCTTGGGAAGCAAAGGAGGCGACGCCGTGGTGCCCATCCCGCAGGCTCGCCGCCGGCGGTCGAGGAAGAATACGAGGCTAAGGTCCACCAAAATCCAGATGGACTAGACTGGAAGATGGAGGGGATCGAGGGGATCGTATCTGCGTGGTTAATTGGGGAATGGCTCAGCCTAGGGCTCGCCGTGGTCGACGGACCAGCGGCGGCAACCTCGGCCAAATCAGAGCAGAGCTCCGCCATTTCGAAACGGGGAGGGAAGAGGAGGTTTCTAGGGGAAGGGGAGGGTGCAGTGCGTCGCTGAGGGAGGCCCTGGGCTCCTTTATAGCCCGAGGGGCAGAGGGCAAGGGCACGGGGGGTGTGGACGCCGTGGCGGCGCGTGGCCGGTGCTCCAGTGACCGTAGAAGGGGGGGAGCGGATAAGCGCGACGCGCTGGAGCTACAGGGTGAGCACGAGGTGTTCCTGGAGCGTCGGTGCGTCGTGTAGTTCCTGGAAGGGGACTGCTCGTGCGGCGCGGCGTTTAGCTGCTGGCGGCGCCCGGTGGACGGCGCCTAACTCCGGCCGGAATTTAATGGGGAGGGGATAAGGGCGTCTCCGGCGCGAGCCAGGGGAGCAGGAGGGGTGCGACCATGGCTCGGGCGGTCTCGCACGGAGGAACAGCGAGGGGGAGGTCGGAGGAGCATTAGGTGGTGGCCGGTGCTGCCTTCAATGGCGTCGACGTCACGGATGACGTTCCCCGGCTACAGGGAGGTGATAAGGGCGGGCTCGAGCTAGTCCTGGGGAGCAGTAGAGGTCTGGGTCGCGTCTGGGTCGAGGGAACAGCAGAGGAGCCGGAGGAGCAGTGCGGCGGCGCTGTGCATGTCAGTGGTGACCACGCAGGAGGTCATGCCGATCTCGGCATCGAGACGATTCTCTCGTCCTAGGGCTCTAAGAAGAAAACTAACCACGTCACTTGGTGCCAAATTCAAATTCCAGCAACTTTGCTGACTAAGGATTTTGCAAACTCCCAAGTTGGTGCGACTAGAATTTTCAAAATACAGTACTGGTCCATTTTGAAAACTGATGTTTGGAGAGGCAAACCATTTTAGGTTTGAACAAGACTTGGTCCAGAGGTGTAGGATCTCCTAGTGCTTGCATCTAGGTGCTTACTTCCCACTACAAAAATCATTTGGTGTGTTTTTGAAATCCGTTGAGTTTAGGGCAGAAACTTGCCGAAGGAAAAGGTCCAACATTTTCCTAACAAGCTACCCAAAGTTTTTGCACAAAGGGGCTACACACTGCCTAGAGATCACTCTCTAATTTTGGTGGAATTTTTGGAGACATTAAAATAGGGGTTCCTTTGGAAATTGCAAAAAGGCAGGAAAAGGGCATTACAAAGGAAGTACCTCAAATAATGCCCAAATGGAGTTGGGACAATGGGATGAAATGTTCAGGAGGTGAAATAATGCACATACCCAAAATGGCATAATTTTTGGAGGTTCCTAGCTTGGTTAAAATATTTCTGGACTAGAAATGGCAGTTTGGAAAATACTGGCTAACTTGGGAATATTGCATTGGAGTATGCAACATTTTTGCATGGATGGTCTTTATATGGACATGGGGTCCTCTGGTATTTTTGGTGGGATTTGTTTGGCTATGGAAATGGGTTTCCCTTTTGTAGGTGGAGAAAAGGGTTTAAACGGTTTAATAATTAGGGCTAGGGTTTTCGAGAGAAAACCTAAGCAACAAAATTATCACCAGCATTGGAGAGGTTCATGGATCACTGGGAAATTTTGGGAGAGCAATTCCAAAGTCAAATCATCCCCAAAAGATCTGAAGAAACATTTAGGAAAATAGAAAAAGTTTTCCAGGTGTCAGAAAACACCGCTAAAATAAGGTTTGAATTTTCGGGGTGTTACAGTCCTTCCCCCCTTAAAAAGAATCTCGTCCCGAGATTCGGGAGTTATACAAGATAAATCTTGAACGATCCATTTATACCCCAATTAAAACTTTTTCTAAAAAAATGCTAGCATTTTTATTAAATTAAATCCTTGCTCAACCAGACATAGACATGGCAAAAATCAAACAAGATCTACAACCAAACTATCAATCAACAACCAAGAATTATTTTAGGCAACTATTACCACAAGTTTGGGAAGACAAAAATTCTACGGTTTTTATTTTACAAAAGCTGTATATTCATTTTCATGCATACACAGGTTTTGAAAAATGAACAGGGTTTCTCCTAAAAGAAAATTTTCTGCGTCACCAATTATTGGTTCACAGACACAGTGGAATTTCCCCAAAATTAATTTTGCAAGGGTTTTTCCCTAAAAGATACTGGAAAGCGAGAGATTCGTCTTGAACAAAGGATAGGAGTACACGGAGACTCTCTGTTTTACTCACTGACATGTGGGACCGGACTCCACCTGGCAGTCTCTTTCTCCCTTTCTCTCTTCTTCTTCCTCGCGCTTCCTCGCTCTGTCCACGGCATGTTCTCAGTGCGCGGAGCACTCCACTGCGGCACTGCTGCGCGTGCGGTCCGTCGATGCAGCGGCCATCACGGCTTTGGGGAACGTCGCCTCGACGGTTTCGCGCCATCGGGCGAGCACTGCTCACGATTCCTCTCCTTTTCCCGCGCAATGCGGTGCCGGGGCGCGGCATCCGAGCTCCAGCTATAAACCAGATATCTCTGAAATCCTCTCTTCTTTCATCGCAACCATGGGCTTTGTTCAGAGCTTCTTCAGAGCCTACGTCGAGATGCTGGATAGGGCGGGCTTCATCGAGCATGTGATCATCGTCGCGCTCTTCGGGATCTCGTCCACGGTGGTGGGCGGACTGCTGTTTGCGGCGGTGGTCTTCCTGATCTTTGGCCTGTGCAACTGGTGGTCTGGCGCTGGGGCTGATGCTGCGGTGGAGCTGGCGGCTGCGGCGGAGGGGCAGGTTGTGGTGCATGGGCAAGCTGCGGCGGAGGAGCACGCCGTGGCGGAGGAGCATGCTGCGGTGGGGGAGCACGCTGCGGTAGAGGGGCATGCTGCGGCAGAGGAGCCGGCTGCGCCGCCGGTGGCTGTTCTTCCGGCGAGAGGGAAGCGGGCCGCTCGAGCCGCCCGTCGTCGTCGCGCGGTCCGCGACGCGGCGTCGGGTGAGCCAGGCTCATCTTCTAGCAACGCCACTGAGGTTGAGAGGGAGTAGAATTTCTGGGGTGCCTTTGCATCTGTACTGAGGTAGTTGTAGTGTTCTATGCTGGAGTAGAACTTGTATCCTTTGATTCTGAGATTCCCCTGTTGTACTGAACTTGCTGGATGTATCAAATCTGTCTTTTCTGACGACCTGGAACAAGATCTGCATTTCTGAACTTCTTCTCAGCTTGTCACAAATCTGGTCTTGCAGCACAGATAGAATGGCAGAGGCACTAGCATACAGATAGGAGAACGAGCTACACTACGAAAATATCTTTATAGAAAATAGCCCTCCATTACACGCAAACACAAACCACAACAACCTCACTGATTCTCACCTACCATTATACAAACGCCACTCAGGCTAACTAAACATGGGTTCTACCCCGCTTAACGGCCTCTGGTAGTCGGTGGAGTGCGGCCAAGACGAAGAGTGGTATCCACATCTTTATCTCCCGTGGGGTGGGAATTGCAGGCACGCCTTCGGGTACCGCATCCCGTGCTTCGATGAACTGGTGAACTGTAGTTGTTGCGTCTGCTGGGATGGCTTGGAGACTGGGTCCTGGCGCATCGCCCGGGATTGGGGGTTTCTGACTCCGACCTTGTAGGGGGGGGGGGGAAAGGTTCCTCAACTCCGTAAGTTGTAGGCTAACATGGATAAAGTTGCGCCTGGTGGTCACGAGTTCTTCCAATAGGGAATCGCAAAGCATGGACATTGCAACTCCGTAGGCGACGCTGCTAATAATGGCAGGGTCGGCTTCGTCGTTGGTGGAGGCTTGGATCAGCTCTTCACCAGGCAGGGGCCTGGCTGGGATAAAGCGGAATGCTCGACTTTGCGCTATCGCCGGCTCTGAGTGCCGGAGACGAGCAAGGCCTTCCCATGCTGATTTCTGGATGGCTTGACTCAAGGTAGGCATGTTCCTACCACGAATCACTTGGGACTTACTTGGGCGGGAGGGATATGTACTGATGTGTACGTCTGCTCGAAAGTCACCCCCAGGAAATGGGACTGAACTTTTGAACACAACATAACGAGGGCGAAAACGGCAACCGAGGAGATCACAGACTTTCCTAAGGACTAGTGGAAAGCCGAGGTGTTCATCGGCCGTGGTTTCCAGGAGAAAGGTGGGCCTCACTGGCGATTCACTCGGGGCTTTGGAACTGGAGCAAGACATGAGAGCAAGGTTTCTCAGCGGGGATTCTACTTCGACAGGGTTGGGTTGCCAAGGTTAGCAGGCGAGGGTGGGGAGAAACGGCAGCTAGGACTGGGGTCTCTTATAGGATGGGTTGGGTCGGCTCCTTCTCTTGGAAGAAACCGGCAAGTGGGTCAGGTCCTACTGCACCTTACTGTGGACCGACACTAGCCATGCCAGTTAGGCGGAGATGGGTTAAATCCATCGGGCTCACTGTCGGGCAAAAGTAAGGCTGGGCTTCCATGCTAGGGTAGTCTACAGCCAGCCTGGCGCTCTGATACCATTGTCTGTGACACCCCTCCCGGGCACATCTTGCCAGAGAGGCAGTCGTCCCGTGCGCCATCCCAGGATAACTGGCCGCACGTCACAACAGTGTAACATAATGGAAATCATTACACAATCAGGCACATCAGTGCTACAAAGGGGTTTACAGGGCCATCAAGGATTGACGAAATATCAATCCCAGCATGGCACGATACAGAGTTTTAACTGGCAGCGGAAGACATAAATGAGGCAACGGCTTGGAGCGGCTCCACTCCACAGGTTCTGGCTGGGCTACTGATCCTAGCACGCTCTTGCTCCATCTCCTTGCTAAGGTAGAAGATGAATCCTCGACAAAACCTGGCCACAATCACAAGGCCCGTGAGTACATTATTATGCACTCAGCAAGTATCGCCCCTCACCACAAACAATCCAACAATCATGCAACAATGTAAACACTGGAAATAGAATCCTACAACATGTCAAGGTGTATTCTAGATACGTGACAAAAAAGTAGCATGGCATTGACAATCAAAACATGGCATAGGCAAACAATGGGGTATCACCAGTGCAGAGTCCAAGCCAGGTGGGGTTGGATCGTGCACCGGCAATCATACAACGAGCTTACCTGTGACGAGAAGACGGGTGTACCCAGTGGGTACCAAATAATACACAACATCACCTGTGATTACTGCTAGGCCACTGGCCTCATCTTTCCACTCTGGGCATGCTCGGTTGATGTGGGCTCTGGCCTAACTATAGGCTCCCCAACGCATCACACCGCCATCCCTAAACTTGGTTCACAATCACGTCTCAAGTAACATTCCCTGCATCAACTTATTGTTCATTTAGTGAATCAGGTTGTTCATCTTTCCTTCAAACAATACTTATGTTTAATCCTCCGGACTCGACGAGGACACACAGTGTGACCGATACTGAACTGTTGTTCCATATCCTTGGAACAAGGCTGGACATCCAGATTAGACACTCTCGAGAGGTTGCAATTACCACTCACCTAAGTGCACCACACTGAGCCGGTACTTTAGGACAACATCCTTAAGGCGAACTCAGCAAGATACACTCACCTGACCGTTCATGCTACCAAGACACTCCCTGTATAGCCACCGACATAACTCTATGCCTTATGCAGAAGTGAATCCAGCACGTCCCCAACCCATGAGCGACGCCTAG
The DNA here is from genome assembly GCA_947311845.1 of Poa pratensis. Lineage (NCBI taxonomy): Eukaryota > Viridiplantae > Streptophyta > Magnoliopsida > Poales > Poaceae > Poa > Poa pratensis. The sequence continues at coordinate 1,257,766 of CAMZMU010000062.1, forward strand.
CTCCGGAACCTTCGCAAGACTAGCCCCGACCAACTATGGTAACCGACTAGACTTGCCAAAAGGGTGGCATCAAAGGAGGCTCGATAGGATTACGTAGGTCAAGGCCCGCCCATGTGAGCGACAGTGGCAGTGCGTTCAATGTTCAGATTAGTGGCACTATGGACTGACCCTATCGAAGCTTGGAGGGTTGTTTTAATTTATTCAAGTTTCAACATCACAATTCCAAACAACAGGGGTTAGTCCAACACAACAATCACGATAAACAAACACAACAAGCAACACAAGCATAGCACATAACAATAACAACATAAAACTTGCATGAACAAACAACAGATCAATAATAACAATAATACCCGGGTGACGGTGGCGGGAGACCCGGCCGGTGTCACTCGGGGGTTAGTGATAAAATATTATAATAAAAGCATAATATTTCCCCCACTTTCTTGGCTGAGGCGGGAGACCCTGCCATTGCCCCGGAAGTGTGAGTGTCATCGTAAAGAATAACCGAAAAGCACTCATAAAAATGAGAGAGCATCCATTCCACTCGAAGGTTACCTCGACGTGGTGTCAGCAATCTCGGCAAAAGAACCGCGGAAAAGTCAGCTCCCAGTATCGCAGTCCGGATGACATATGCCAACCATATTTGACGGTGGGACAAAGGCAACTAACACGAATGCCCCCAACCCCGAGGATCATAAGCCGACATTCGTCTGCACCTCACCTCGGCGTTGAAGAAGTTGAAAAACCAAACAAAGCCCCGCAAAGCGAGACGCACAGTTGTAATAATTCCCCCACTTCCTCGGCTGAGGCGGGAGACCCTGCCATTGCCCCGGAAATGGGAGTGTTGCACAGATACGCATATATAGTAGTGCAATAATAAAAATGCAACATGACATATGCAGCAATACAATGCTCATGTAAAAGTACGGACAACAAACAGACATGTGATAATAACGTAGACCGGCACAAACAATATAACAATAAGCAGACAGACATATAATACTCGGCAGGCAACAAGCAAAACAACAAACAAACATTGCTGGACGGTTTATAGCAAGGGGTTAGCTTGCCTTAGAAGACGGGTCTCGAAGGTTCGGGGGGGGGGGGGGGGTCTCGGACTCGTCTGGGGTCGAAATCCCGGGGAAATGCCTAAACCGTAAAACGACCGACGAAGTATTAAACAAAGGTAGTGAAAATAAGTTGCTCTAAAATTAACAAAACCAATACTACTGGATTGGTCTCGCCGAGATACAATTTTAGAAATTTGAATCACCTAAATCGGAGTTAGGGTTCAAAAACTACGGCCGTTTGAATAACTTACCAGTAGGAAAAAGGAAAAGAATTTCCCGAAAAAAAAACTGGAACGGGCCGAACTGGGCCGGGGGTGGCCTGCCGCGCCGCTGCGCGGGCTGAGCTGGTTGCGCAATTTCGAAAGTCGTCTTCTTCTCTGGAAAGCGTAAAACGCCAGACGCGTTTCCACTTATCCTCCGTGGCGCCATGGGCCAGGCCGGGCCCATCGGTCGGCGTCTCGCCGCTGCCACGCTGGAGGCCAGCTGGCCTTCTTCCACTTCGCGTCGCGGACGGCGGGAAGAAACCCGACACGGCGCAGGCGAGCATGGCCACCTGCGGCCGCCGCCTCTCCGGTGGGCGTCGCCGGCCGCCACGGGCACGGGGGGGGGGAGCGCCCCGCCGCGCCGCGTCGGAGGGTGGAGGCTACGGCCTTGGGAAGCAAAGGAGGCGACGCCGTGGTGCCCATCCCGCAGGCTCGCCGCCGGCGGTCGAGGAAGAATACGAGGCTAAGGTCCACCAAAATCCAGATGGACTAGACTGGAAGATGGAGGGGATCGAGGGGATCGTATCTGCGTGGTTAATTGGGGAATGGCTCAGCCTAGGGCTCGCCGTGGTCGACGGACCGGCGGCGGCAACCTCGGCCAAATCAGAGCAGAGCTCCGCCATTTCGAAACGGGGAGGGAAGAGGAGGTTTCTAGGGGAAGGGGAGGGTGCAGTGCGTCGCTGAGGGAGGCCCTGGGCTCCTTTATAGCCCGAGGGGCAGAGGGCAAGGGCACGGGGGGTGTGGACGCCGTGGCGGCGCGTGGCCGGTGCTCCAGTGACCGTAGAAGGGGGGGAGCGGATAAGCGCGACGCGCTGGAGCTACAGGGTGAGCACGAGGTGTTCCTGGAGCGTCGGTGCGTCGTGTAGTTCCTGGAAGGGGACTGCTCGTGCGGCGCGGCGTTTAGCTGCTGGCGGCGCCCGGTGGACGGCGCCTAACTCCGGCCGGAATTTAATGGGGAGGGGATAAGGGCGTCTCCGGCGCGAGCCAGGGGAGCAGGAGGGGTGCGACCATGGCTCGGGCGGTCTCGCACGGAGGAACAGCGAGGGGGAGGTCGGAGGAGCATTAGGTGGTGGCCGGTGCTGCCTTCAATGGCGTCGACGTCACGGATGACGTTCCCCGGCTACAGGGAGGTGATAAGGGCGGGCTCGAGCTAGTCCTGGGGAGCAGTAGAGGTCTGGGTCGCGTCTGGGTCGAGGGAACAGCAGAGGAGCCGGAGGAGCAGTGCGGCGGCGCTGTGCATGTCAGTGGTGACCACGCAGGAGGTCATGCCGATCTCGGCATCGAGACGATTCTCTCGTCCTAGGGCTCTAAGAAGAAAACTAACCACGTCACTTGGTGCCAAATTCAAATTCCAGCAACTTTGCTGACTAAGGATTTTGCAAACTCCCAAGTTGGTGCGACTAGAATTTTCAAAATACAGTACTGGTCCATTTTGAAAACTGATGTTTGGAGAGGCAAACCATTTTAGGTTTGAACAAGACTTGGTCCAGAGGTGTAGGATCTCCTAGTGCTTGAATCTAGGTGCTTACTTCCCACTACAAAAATCATTTGGTGTGTTTTTGAAATCCGTTGAGTTTAGGGCAGAAACTTGCAGAAGGAAAAGGTCCAACATTTTCCTAACAAGCTACCCAAAGTTTTTGCACAAAGGGGCTACACACTGCCTAGAGATCACTCTCTAATTTTGGTGGAATTTTTGGAGACATTAAAATAGGGGTTCCTTTGGAAATTGCAAAAAGGCAGGAAAAGGGCATTACAAAGGAAGTACCTCAAATAATGCCCAAATGGAGTTGGGACAATGGGATGAAATGTTCAGGAGGTGAAATAATGCACAAACCCAAAATGGCATAATTTTTGGAGGTTCCTAGCTTGGTTAAAATATTTCTGGACTAGAAATGGCAGTTTGGAAAATACTGGCTAACTTGGGAATATTGCATTGGAGTATGCAACATTTTTGCATGGATGGTCTTTATATGGACATGGGGTCCTCTGGTATTTTTTGTGGGATTTGTTTGGCTATGGAAATGGGTTTCCCTTTTGTAGGTGGAGAAAAGGGTTTAAACGGTTTAATAATTAGGGCTAGGGTTTTCGAGAGAAAACCTAAGCAACAAAATTATCACCAGCATTGGAGAGGTTCATGGATCACTGGGAAATTTTGGGAGAGCAATTCCAAAGTCAAATCATCCCCAAAAGATCTGAAGAAACATTTAGGAAAATAGAAAAAGTTTTCCAGGTGTCAGAAAACACCGCTAAAATAAGGTTTGAATTTTCGGGGTGTTACATTCAAGAGGGTCGAGCAGGGGCAGGCTGCAGAGGAAGAGGCTGGCGCTGAGGAGGCATCGGAGGAAGAGTCTGAAGAGGAGGACGATGATGGCGACTTCTCGGCTTGAGCTGCTCTTGCATCCAGACGCGCGTGAAGCGCATTTTATCTTGGTTTAAAGACTTGCATCCTTTCATTTTGGTCTGTAATATACTTGACGTATGTCCTACTATGTGTACGTGCGGGTCCCTTGAAGGGACTTTTATCCCCACTTCATGTCTTTTTCGCTCTACGTCGTTAGGACCCATCCCTTTGCGCTATGACTCTGCCACTGCGGTATGCCGGAGCTATGACTCAGCAAGGCCGGGGGGAGTTTAAGGCTTAGAGAGGTAAGGGCTCTCGAGTCGCGGTGCTCGAGGGCTCCCCTTTGACGCGCAAGTAGTCCATGAAGTGCGAACGGAAAAGATCCGCCCGAGGGACGATAAATACTAGTGAGAGAGATGAAAAGACTCTTGAGGCGTGAGCGCTAGACTTAGCTTTGCAAGGTTGTGGCCTTGTAGAGGGTGTTGATTTCCCTGATGGTGCGCTTTCCTCTTGAGGCCGGATTTTGGCTTCACGAGCTTGGGGGGGACTTCTTGTTCCCTGTGTATGTTAGACAGGCAAACCCAAACGCTAGTGCATGGTAGCAAGGACTCATGAGCGCTTATAGGTTTCCTCATGAGTATCTCGCGATGAGAGTACGTACCAAAGTCCTTTGGTGAGGTGGCGTGTTCGGGAGCAAGTCCTTTGGCCAGAGCTCTTTGGTGAGGTAACAGGCGTGAGAGCACGCTCACGTGTTAGAGCTCGGATCCTTTGGATTTTGCAGTGCTGCTGGAGAGCTCTTGAGGCACAGGCACCGTACTCAGCCCCCGCTCGCGAGGTGCGCATGGGAAAAGATATAAGCGCAAATGAACTAAACTGATGAAAGATAAAACTCACCACCAAAATATTACATAGCGGCGCCTCAGCGCATGGTTTCATTGAGAAACGAAATGGTTCATTACACTTGGTATTGCCAAGATAAAGTTTTTCCATGTCGAGGCATGGGGACCACATTTAGTGGCTGAGACTCTCTACGGCCTGCGGTGGCTCGTTATCATGAGAGCTCAGAGGGTCTGGCCCTCGGGAGAAGCTTTGTGAAGCTTGGAGGCATAGCTGTGTGCTTCCCTCTAGAGACAAAAAATGACTGGCGTGACTATGATCACGGGTAGAACTTGCGTAGGTGCGTGATGTTCCATGGGTTCTTGACGGGGATGCCGTCTTCTGTCTCGAGGCGTACCGCGCCGGGCCTGGCGATATGTGAGACCCTGTAAGGGCCTTCCCACATGGGCGAGAGCTTGTGGAGACCTTCTCTGGAGAGGATTCGCCTGAGGACGAGATCGCCTGCCTCCAGATTGCGTGAGCGTATGTGGCGGCTGTGGTAGCGTCGCAGGTCTTGCTGGTACTTCGCGGCCCTGAGGGCGGCACGGCGGCGTAGCCCGTCGAGGAGCAGCAAGTCGTCGTTGTGGAGGTCTTCTTGGTCGTCCTCATTGAAGGCAAGGACCCGTGGGGATCCATGCTTGATCTCTGTGGGGAGGACTGCTTCGGCTCAATAGACAAGGGCAAAGGGCGTTTCACTAGTGGGCTTCGTAGGAGTTGTGCGGATGGACCAGAGCACAGATGGGAGCTCGTCGATCCAGCCCTTACTGTAGCCCTTGAGGCGTTTGAAGCGTCTCGTCTTGAGGCCCTTGAGGACCTCAGCATTTGCTCGCTCAGCTTGGCCATTGCTCTGTGGGTGAGCCACTGAGGCGAAGCAGAGCTTGGTGCCGAGGGTTTCGCAGTAGGACTTGAAGATGCCGCTGGTGAATTGTGACCCATTGTCGGTGATGATGCGATTTGGCACCCCAAAACGGCAGACAGGCTTCTTATGAATTTTACTGTCGCTCTGGCTGGTATGCTGCGCACCGCTTCGACCTCTGACCACTTGGTGAACTTGTCGACGACCACGAAGAGGAAGCGGTAGCCCCCTTGCGATCTCGGGAAGGGGCCCAAGATGTCCAGCCCCAGACTGCGAAGGGCCAGGAGAGCAGGATGGTCTGGGAGGCAAGCCAGCGCCTATGGTGACCCTAGCCCCCGAGCCCTCAGCCCCCGAGCCACTGGTGCTCAGTGACACCTTCTTTGTGGATGCTTGCTCTTGAGAGAACATCTTCTTCTTCTTCTTGGGCCTCTCGAGAGGCTCCATGTCCTCGTCAGTAGGGCACGCCATGGCAGCGGCCTTGTAGGCGCTCTCGACAGCGCACATGGCGTTCTGGATGTGACCATGGATGGCAATGGTGCCACCGCTGCCTGGGATCTTGACCATGTTGTAGGCTTGGTGCGTGACGGCCATGAACTTTGCAGAGCAGGGTAGCCGAGGATGGCGTTGTAGGGCAAGCCAATGTGTGCGACGTCGAAGTCGATCAGCTAGCGGTAGTTCTTCTGCGTGCCGAAGGTGGCCGCCAGCCTTACTTGTCCCAGAGGCGCGATTGATTCATTGGTGACCCCAGTGAAGGGCCCGGAGGGCATGAGCCACTCATAGGGCACTTGAAGCGTCTCGAAGGTCTCGACAGAGATGACGTTCAGGCCCGCACCCCCATCAATGAGCGTCTTGCCGACGGCGATGTTGCTGATGGTGGGGGTGCAAACCAGAGGGAGGGTGCCAACAGTCTTAGTCGACTTGGGGTGGTCCTTGGCGTCGAAGGTGATGGTGTATTGGGACCACTTGAGGGGCCTGGAGGTCTCGACGCTGGGAAGCGCCGCATTAAGCTCACGAGCGAACTGCTTGAACTGGTTGTTGGACTTGGGCGCTTTAAAAAGACCCGCCGAGATGCATGCCATAGCCCCCTTGGTAGCCTCCGTCCTCCTCATCAGGAGGTTGTTGTTTTTCTCGACGGCGTTCGCCTGAGTCCCTTGTGGCTTCTGGTAACTGCCCTTGAGTCCACCCTTGTGGTAACCACGGCCTCTACCGCGGGCCCCGCTGCCTTCTTCTTGCTCGCGCTTTTTGCTCAGCCGCTTGAGATCGAAGCAGTTCTCTGTCGCGTGGCCGCGCCTGTTGTGGTAGATGCAGAATGGGCGATTGTCCTCTTTCTTGTCGACAGGCTCTGGAGAGTCCTCGCGGGCATGCTTGGCGTCAGGCTCGGCCGCTAGAACAGCGGTGGGCTTGCGCTTTGTCTCGTCACGCCTCTTGTGACTCTTGGACCCCTCGGCCTGGTCGTCTTGCTTGGCCACCTTGACGAAGAGGAGGCCTTCTTCTGCCTTGGCGCACTTGTCTGTGATGTCGAACAGCTTCACCACAGAGGAGAGGGTGTCATGGATGCCGAGCTTCTCGAGCATTCTGTGGTTGCTGACGCCCTCTCTGAAGGCAGCGATGACGTGCGAGTCCGGGATGTTCGGAATCTTGTTGCGCACTTGGCTGAAACACTGGATGTACTTGCGGAGGGTCTCGCCTTTTCTTTGGCGCACAGCGCCCAGGTCATTGTAGGTGAGAGCGCGCTCGTATGTGCCCTTGAAGTTGGCGACGAACTGCAGGCAGAGCTGCTCCCATGAGTCGATGGAGTCCTCGGGGAGGTTCAGGAGCCACGACAGGGCGGAGTTCTTGAGTGCATGGGAGAACCAGTTGGCCATGACCTTGTCGTCTCCTCCGGCAGCCTGGATGAAGGTGGTGTAGAGCTGCAGGAACTCGATGGGGTTGTTCGTGCCGTCGTAGCCCTTGGGGAGGTCAGGCCTGAACTTCTGTGGCCAGACCACACGACACAGAGTGCGGGTGAAGGCCACGCAGCTCGTAGCGTACGTGGCGACACCTCCTTGAAGAGCTCGACGGTTCTGCCGGCCCGCTTGGCCGATTTCCTCGACCAGGCGCTTCTGGAGGTCCTTCTGGCATTCCATCTCCACCCGCTCATTTGGTGGGGTTCGCTGCATGATTTGGCAATCGCGCGGCGAAGATGCGTGGGAAGAGGCCTTTTGCGCCGCAGCCGGAGGTGGTCCTGGAGGAGGAGGCGGCGGAGGCGGCGGCAGAGGTGCACCATGCGCGGCAGTTCCTGCGCGCCCAGAGTGGTGCACCAGAGAGCGTGACGCTGCTGGAGCAGGGCGCGTCGATGCGATGTCGACGAGGTGCTAGAGGCGCTCAAGCCTGGTGTCGTGCGCCTCTGCGGTGGGCGGTAGCGGAACAGCTCCGCGGCCATGAGCAGCGAAGTGTTTGGGCGGGGCGCTGGGCGGCCATGAGTGGACGCGCTGCGGTGCCGGGACGGATGCGAGGACTTTGCGTCCTCGTTGTGCTCGGGGTCGACTTCTTCGTCGTCGTGGCGGAGAGCCGGTCCGGTGCGGCTACGGCGAGGACGGCCAGGACGGCCGCGGGTGGTGTTGGTGGCAGGCTCGGTTGTAGCCCTTCCGGAAGTCCGCCTGTTGGCGCGAGTCGTGCGAGTATCCGCCATGGTGCGGAAGTAGGTGAATGTTGGAGACGCGCCTCTGCCCCCTACCTGGCGCGCCAATTGTCGGAGAATGACTCCCACGAAACAGGGGTGGTGACACTCTCGAAGAGTATTCCTGTAAGGGGCTGTACACGTTAGTCAAATAACCCTCAACCTGCACGGCGACGGTGCTCGTCGAGCATGAGGAGGGACATCACGGCAGAGATGGACACGAGCCCGTACCCAGGTTCACGGCCCTCGTGTGGAGGTAACACCGCTACTCCTGCTTGTCTGTATTGCACTACAGTATGGGTTACAGTACAATGAGCTTATCGAGGGCTCTCTTATGGCAGTGGTGTGCTCAAGGAGGGACTGCTAGGGCCTTCTTCCTCCTTGAGCGTGGGTAGCTATGCTAAGTTGGAATGCGATCCTTTGCTACGGTAGAGCACCCTCTCCTTTTATAGGCGCCTCGGGCCTCATCCCTGCGCCCTGCGCGGCGGAAGGGTTCCCACATGGCGACGAAAGTGGGAGCGGGGTGCACCGCAGCTCGGCTGTCCATGGACTCGGTCCATGGTCATAAAGCTGGCGCTTGTGGCAGGAAGACCACCGTCCATGCAGGACGGCCAGCTGGTGCTGCAGAGGACCGTGGGGGTGCCCACGGTGACGTCGGCCTTGGAGCGTAGCGCCGGCCATCTCCTTTAATCACCAAAGAGGTAATCCTTGTAGTCCGGTGCGGGAGGCACAACTTTGTTGACTCCTTTTATCATCAGAATGGCAACTGCGGCGTCGTTGTCACCGCGTGCAGAGGCGCGCGTCACTCTGCGGCTGCTGCAGAAGCCATGTGCGCTCTGCAGAGGTTGCTTTGCAGTGAAGGAATCCCTACAAGGCCTGTGAGGCCTTGTGAAGGATTTGGCATTGACTTCTCTCCAGGGGAGATTATCTTTGTAGAGGGGGCAGCAGTGAAGGGGGGCCTCTGCAGGCCTTTTCTGCCTCCTGAGCCCTCACGAGGAGATTTGCCTCGTGAGTCTCTCCAAGCCGTAGGCTTGGTCCTTAGTAGAATTTCAACCGTCGAGTGTCGAGGGCTGTGGAGGATGGGCCCTGCACACCCTGGTTTCCACTGGGCTGACAGTTTTGCAATCACAATGTTTTCCGAAATGTTTGTTTGCATAAGTCTAAATCTTCCAACCCTCTATGACTAATATGAAATTAAACATAAAATCTATCAACACGAACAGATCGACTTACATAGGATGTAATCCCTAATATGAAACTGCGGATTTTGTATTAGCAGAGAAGAAAAGGAACCAGGTTGACTCAACCTCCATCATCACTGATCACCCTAGCAAAAGCCATAACTCGATTACAGTAGCAAAACCTCAACCATCTACAAATTCTTTAATCCGAAAAGAAGTTGTCACCGGCAGATGGCACTTCCCTGCCAATTTGTCGCCGGCATCCTGTCAGCTGTAAGGATCCTGCTCTAAAGCATGAACCAACGGAACAATTTGACCTTGCTCGATCGTCGTAGATGCTGCAAAAATATCAATGTGATCAAAAATAGTTGGGCTAAAATCCTAACTGGGCTTTTCACCGCTCCTACAACACCGCAACAACTGGGGCGCGTCGCATGGTGGAGGACGCCGATCGCGCACAGGCTTTTCACCGCGCCAGGAAGATAACCATCCTCATGCATGACGAGCCTGACGGTGAAGAGCAGGAGGAGGAGGATGACGCCGGCATCGAGGTGCTCGGACTGAGGAGATCCGGCTCAAGTGGCTAGACTGCACGAGCCCTACGTCGTCCTGCGAGTCCTTCAGCCCCATTCGCACAGAACGCGGCGCCTCTTCCTCCCGTGCCTGGAGACCATGCGGCTAAGGCGTTGCCGCACGGCGCTCGCACCGCTCCAGAGCATGATATATGTCGCGCCCAGGCTCACGGACGTCCGCCTTGAGGCCGTCTGCTTCGACGACGACAAGTACGAGTACCACCTGCACTGCCACAAGGCCACCGACATCGTCATCTCCAACTAGATCATTTAGGCGCGCGTTGCCGCGCCCATCCTTTACGCAAATAGATTTTTTAGGAATGGACAGAAATATATCTTGATTGTGGAAAAGATTGTGGAAAAGAGAGTGCAGCCTAATGAGGAAGCATACCAGATTTGTAGTTGCCAAACAAAGAAGAGTGGACAGGTGGTGAAGTTAAACATGTGTGTGGGGATATATATATGAACAAACCTTGACATACATGAGCATAGATGGTAAACTTAAGAATTCCTATAAACATTGTTGAGTTCGTCATAAAAATGTTGCAGGATAACGTCGACGAGTGAGAACCACTCACAACTTGGGAACATATATGGGCATTGTTCACCGTCTACGACAGACTCTTCCCTCATAGTTTCCACTTCAGTCTACCATTGCATGAACGTGAGTACCAAGCAGACCATAGAGGAACAATAAGGCATCAAATGGTGTGATGTCTAATATAGGACGGATGTAGAACAAATTGAATGAATGTGATATTAGAAGAACTACAGAAACTGTTTCCAACTGTAGGAAGCCAGACAAGCACTTCTAGTGTGTTAACGTACATATATTAATGTGATTACTAAGGATGAGGTAGCAATATTGTATTTCGTTCTGCCCAATAATCTTTAGATGTTTAGCTAAAAGATTGATGCAAGTTATTCTCAGGTAAACTCTAAACGAATACAGAGAATGAATCATCATTTATAACTATAGTGTACAACTGAATGGCTGCTTTCTTCATATGAGAACAGATGAAAATAAAAATCAAGTTCTTTATCTAATTCAGGCCTGCTTCCATGATAAAAGTACTTACTATAGGAAATCTGGCCTTCTAAGTGCATACTGGATACTGAGCAATCAGTAGCGCTATGTTCCGAAACATCCCCATGCGTAAAATATCCATGCGCCGTGAGGAGATGATGCCTCCTCCTGGAGAGGAATCTGGTGTTCTTTGTTCAAGTAGAATTTACTGGAATCAAAGTTGCAGCTTGCTGCATTTAGGTAAAGGTTAGACGATTAGTTCAAGAAGAATTGTGTAAGATCAAATCTCAGAAGTAATACATAACCAACTTTTGACCCAGTTAAGGATTAAAGCAGAGATCAAAGTAGTGAATTTCATCCATATAAAGATTATCAATCAGGACAACATGTATATGTACTCTGTAATGATGTTTGAATCAGAAGAGTCTCAAGTGTGACAAACACCGAGAAGATCCGGACATACTTGACTTAGCAATGGTAAAAATGTTGATGGTGTTACGACATTTATTATAGAGTTGCAACGATAGACTTTCTATCTCAAATTCATAATACACACATGACTATGCACACCCAGATGTAATTAGATGAATGTGCTTGAACGAATAAATTAATGACACTTTCTTTGCATCCGCAATACATACCATTCGAATGCATGTATACTGGAAAACTCAAACACTGCATGCACTGTGTGACTTGCTCCAAAAAAATATAAACATAGCAGCATAGCGATTTTTGCCACGATCGCTCTTATGCATTGTGTAGAAACCTGGTAAATGAATTTATGAGAAGAAAACAAAGTCAGTCTACAAAATATCTAGTTTTTTTTCTCACAGATATAAAACCTGGAGTGTGGACAGAAATCTTAGAGAGAATTGTGAACTGAACCAAAATCATATGTGATAGAGAGAATTGTGAATTGAAGTGTGCACAAAAGTAACAAAATAAGTAATACAGCAAAGACAGCAATTTGGTTTGTCAACTGAAATGTTTGCAGAAAAAAATATCTCAGGTGTGATAGAGAGAATTGTGAATTAAATCAAAATAACGAATCAGAATAATTATGCTACTTGCAATAACAAACATATATACGTCTAATCTAGAAAATTAATCTATGATGGTGAGGAACAACCTGTCATGACACTCAAAATTAGAATCTAAAAAGTTGTACAAACATGCATGGACCCAAAGAACGGGGAAATCACATTGAATTTTGCAAGAAAAAATAATATAATCAAAGGGTCTGGATAACAGACCTAGTAAGTTAGACTAAGAAAGGTTCATCAAGTGAAACTAAAATGGCCCAGCCTCAGTTCAGCTGTAGTGATTCACTCCCAATGCAGCATCCATTTCATCTTTATACTCCAAATGAATAACCACAGCGGGCGCAGGACCTAAAGGGTAGAGGCAACAAAGCCTGGGTTGTCACCATTGATGTTGTAAATATCTGTACATCCACGAATGAAACAGGAACAACATGTTATCGCTTACTTTTGTTCCCAGCAACAAATTACTACACATGAACTGAAAAATAAATTTGGAAGTGGCTAATCATGGCGTTGAAAGGGATGTACAGCAGCTGCAGCATGAACTGCAGGAGAATGAACGAGGGATGAAAGGCACACCCCATTCGTGCTGCTCATATTTGCCTTCCTTGCACGCTAGTTCCATTATCATCTTCGCCGCCGCCCAATGGGTAGCCGAATAAAGATTTGGGCTACTGAAGGACAGGCCAAGAGAATGACGTCGATCGATTAACACTACCTGTATGGGATCTTCCCTGCAAATAATTCCACCAATTCAAGATCTAGCTGTGCCATGGATGAAGGCTACCACCAGAAAATAAAGATGAATAGAGATGACAAGGAACACCTTTAGTGGTGAAGATCATGTGCCAGGTCTCAACGGACGGGTTGTTGCCGGTGGCGTAGCCATGCCGCTGAGGCGACACCGCCAGACGTAGGGCTTCTTGGGGCGCAGGGCCGGTACTGCTTGATCGTGGCAGTGGATGCGGCTGATGCGAGGAGGAGGGGCTGCCGAGGACCTGCCTAGAGGGGCTGCGAGACGGAGTTGAATGGCGACGGCGGCGGGCGCCCCAGGCGCGTCGCCTTGCTCCTGACTGCCATGGGATTAGGCTCGTTCCGCGTGTCGCCGTTTCGCCTCCTGCCCTGACCCCTCCATGGATTTTCCTATCGAGCGGGGGAGAGGAAAGGGAGAGCTGATGTCTGTACATGGGTCTTCACAGGTTACTAGGTAAATTTGGTGCGGCGGCACCGCCGCACCTGTGTGGTAAAAAGCAAATTTGAAAATGTTGATATTTAAAAAATTGTGGAGATTTGAGAAGTGTTGAAATGCGAAGAGTTAGCAATTTTTGAAGTTTAGGAATATTGATATTTGAATCTAATGCCGTAAGTAGTTATCATTTTTGTTTTGTGTTATGATATTTTTTTTAGCATATGTTTGCGGTTTATTTGTATTTGTTCGGATATTTGGGGTGAGTTTAGTTAAAGTCGAACATTTATTATTTTGAGCTGCATAATTTGAGTGAGTTGAGTTGTAGTATTTGTAAATTGAAACTTTTTTCAAACTGGTATAATATGTTTGAGTTGTGCCTTAAATATTTAATTTGACTCAATGGCAGGAGATATTACATTATTTGAGTTTTTTTTTTGAATTCAATTAAAATTCAGGTCATAATTAGGAGAAATGAATTTGCATCTTGTACAAATATGTACTTGATTAGGCAATCGTTAAGTGTAACTTCATTATTAGAAAGTTCTGAGGTATATTACTGCTTCCATGTAGTTGTTGTCTAAATATTTATTTGCTCAGGCATTTGTAAATTTAGCTTCATTATCAGGGAGTTTTAAGTTGTTTTTAGTTACGTATTTGTTGAAGTTGCGGGGCGACACGCCGCGTCCGTGCGGTAAAATTCAAATCTGGAAATGTTTCTATTTTAAAAGTACGGGAATTTGGAAATCATCGAAATGCAAAGAGAGCGTACGTTCAGAAAATTGGTCAGTTCTCGGGAAATGCTGTGTGTTAAAATTAAAATTTGGGAATGTCCATTTTTAGAAATTGTGGAAAATTTGGGAAATTATTGAACTTGTGTTAGATGTCTAATTTAGCTAAATATTTTGAGGAAATACATTGTATGAGAATTAACTCTTGTGTATTTCTGAAATATATTTTGAAATTTAGAAAATAATCGAATATTTAAAAATTTGAGGAAATACATTGTATGAGAATTTGTGAAATTTAATTTGAATTCAAACCATAACTGGGGGACATGAATTTGTATTCTATGCAACTATTCATGTAATCAAGCGTTTGTAAAAAAATTACCTTTGTATATTTAGAGGAAGTACATTTGGAATTTTTGAATATTTTTTATTTTTATGCAAATTGTAACTTGTGAGTTAGGTATGTTGATCCTTTTTGGAATTTGAAGACATGTTTGTTTTCTGCCACAAATGGCAAGTATTTATTTCTTCTGATCGGTCGGATATGTTATTCATATTTTTCAGGTGGATAGATGTAAATTGAGCGCGTCGGCACGCCGCGCCCTTAGTGAAAAAGAGTAGCGACATTTTTAATTTTCGGATTGTTGAACACTTTCTCTGGGAAAATATTTTTTGAAAGAGCTCCAACAAATTTTGTGTGGAAACTATTTTAAACTTATAAAAATTGTTGAGTATTTTATGGCAAGAAAAATTATTTGGTGAACTAATCCAGCAAATATTCAGCAGAATGAACATTTCTTAGTTTTTTGTGAAAAATGTGAAAAGAAAGTTGATGAAAACTGTGTTTCATGAGTAGAGAGAAAATTGCACATATTTTAAACAGTATTGCAAGTTGAATAATCATGAATGGAGATGCAATAGCTGTAAAGGTTTCATTTTTCTGCAAATTTTGATACGCGTTAATTAGCATTTTGTATTTGAAATGTCAGAAAATTTTGAAATAAAATTTTGCAGATGCATATTTAGATTTTGTGTTCGCAATGTCGCTTCACAGAAAACAAACATTTTTGTGGTCTATATAAAATTATAAAAGCATGTGTTGCGAAAAGTGTTATTTTAGCAACACAATTTATCCTTTTATAGAAGTCACGAAAGAGCGAGGACTTTTATGCAAAAAAGGTACGCGTGGACTTTTCTGGTAACATATTTTATTTTGGAGGACAGATTCACTTTTTTTTGGGAAACGTGAGGACTTTTCTGCAAAAAAGGGGATTAGAGGGAAATATGTATATGTCCGTCGAAATAGAAATGCTGAAACACGAAAGTTGTTTGGAAGGGTGATATGCATCTACTCGTGAGAGAAACATTCAAACGGATGACCGAGTGCGACGAATTTGACAAAATTTGTCAAATATTTTTGCGAATCTGGTTCCAAAATTAAGGAGGTAGAGTCGTCCAAACTCGAAACCGATCACGGGAATGGAACATACTCGTCGACACGAACGTATTTCGTGTACAGCTTATCGTGAAAAGGAGCCCTGTCGGATCAGGATCAGACGGCGCGGGGGATTGGAGAGAAAGCTCGAGGAATTTTCTGAAAAAACGTCACACGGGGACTTTTCTGTAAAAAATGTTTTATTCCGGAGGACAGATTCACAATTTTCGGGAAACACGAGTACTTTACTTAAAAAAATGGGATTATAGAGAAATATGTATATGTCCGTCGAAATAGAAAGGCTAAAACACGAAAGTTGTTTGGAAAGGTGATATGCATGTACTCGTGAGAGGAAAATTGAAACGGATGACCGAGCGCGACAAATTTAGCAAAATTTGTCAAATGTTTTTACGAATTTGGATCCAAAATTAAGTAGGTAAAGTTGACCAAACTCGAAACCGATCTTGGGAATGGAACCTACTCGTCGACGCGAACATATTTCGTGTACAACTTATCGTTTAAAAAGGAGGACCGTCGGATCGGGATCGGACGACGCGGGCACGCGGCACTGTATATTGCGTGGTACTGTAGGCTCACGGTTACTGTTGATCCACGGTTAATGTACTCTGCTACAGTGCCGCGAGGCGCACTGTAGAAGCGCGGTTCTACAGTGGCCGCGGCGACGCGGACGCCTCTACCGATCACGGCTTGGCTTACATCTACAGTGACTCAGGTACTGTGCATGCGTGGTACTGTTCATGAACAGTGATTCGCTGGATATGGATGATCGTGGACCGTCCTTTGGGGCGATCCGACGGCCGCCGTTACACGGTGACGTGGCCAGCTCGGCGGAGGCCTGAAACCGTCGCTCTTGATATATAGAATAGATTTCGGCCCAATCAATGACAGATCGCGAAATTGATCGCCAGAGTAGCGTCCCTAGGGACAGTGCATCCAACGGACGAAAACACCAGATAGGCAGATCCGACGGTTCAAAACGCTAATAGCCTGAGAGAGCTCCTAGTTGTCTCGGTTATAATGTCCCTAATGTCCACGTGTTCCGCTCTAGCAGCATCCGCTTCGGCTGGTGCCATGCTTTCGCTACACCAACGATGTAACATTCTCCTTGTAGCATCACCTGCCGCCGGACGAGAGAGTCCACCTCGCGCTGAGCTCCAACTAAAGTACATTTGGCGAGAGTACATCGTGAAAAATGCAGATCAGGCGGATCAGATGGCAGCTTTGTCTGGCTTCTCTCTGTGTAGATCACTTGCTAATGACTACCACGAGGATTCTTGTTGCTACAGTTTGGAGATTCACTAACTTTGTGTCGGTGGCGACCTAAAATGCGTTGAGAGTTCGCTGAGGAAAGTGGTCATGGAGTTTGACAGAGAGGAGCTCACCTGCTTGCAGGTCCAGCCTATCAAGTTTCTTGCAAGGAATGCCATGGCACTTGAGGAGTTCATCATCGACGGCGGGAAGGGGTACGACTCAAGCCACATCGACCACAAAATCATGGGATGGAGGAGATGCATGAGACCGGCAAGGTCTCCGGTACGGGAGATGACTACTCATCCATAGTGGTCTAAGGGATCTCAGTTCCTGCCCGTTGCTCGTGCCCCTCATCTTTATTGGTTTCCTGCTAGCCCTCGATTGTGTACATTGCACCTTGACGACCGTGGGAGGAGAAGTGACCTGTGCATGTAACCATCCAAGGGACGCGGGCTCTCGTGTGGCCATGATCTGACGGTTATGGAGGCGGGTGACCAAGGGTTCCGATCCCCGGGGGACGCTTAGAGCTCACCGTCTTGGTCATCGTCATTGCCGACGTCCATAGTTTTGTGTCTGACCTACACTCCCGTGCGTGCCACGTCAAGCTGGATGCGCCGCGCGTCCGCAGCTTCAGCTACGCCCAAGTCGTAACTTTCGATGACACCAACTTCTCCTTCGAGCGTGAAGTGTCGCTCAGCCTGGAACAAGTCCACATGGCGATGCACTCTGGCTCAATACGGGCGGCGAACGTGTGTCACTCCTTGCTCATTAGTATGCGCCAGCATGTAAGGTTTCTGAAGCTCACGGCCTACTCCATGGCCGACCTAGACGGCATCATGCAATATAATTTGCACAATCCGGAGGTCCTTCTAGAACGAAGATCTATGCGGGTGGTGCATCCGTAACAATGAAGGCGTGGCGAACGCTTTGGTGAACCTGCTCCATCGGTGTACAAGGTTGTGTGAGCTCCGGCTTAAGTTCAGCTAGTGTGTGTACCTAGAGGAAACCGCAGATCCCGCGGATCTGAACGCCGCCATGTCAGATTTCATGCCTTGTAGATCACTTGGTAATGCTGGGGATGACGGTGAGGGAGATTGTTGTGATGGTTCAGACCTAATTCACGAACTTTGCTGCGCCTGCAAGCTGGATTGCCTCCAGAGTTCATTGAGGAGGGTGGTAGTGGAGTTTGACGCCGAGGACCTCACCTGCTTCCAGGTTCGGCTCGTGAAGTTCCTTGCAAAGAATGCGATGGCTATCGAGGAGTTCATCATCAACGGCGGGAAGGGGTACGACTCGATCCACATTAACCGCATAATTGTGAGATGGAGGAAACGGAAGAGACAGGCATCATCTTTGTGGAAACATTGTGATTGCAACCACCACAGATGACAATAATATAGTGAAATGATACTATTTTATTACTTTAATCCAAAACATAAAGACTTAGTATGCATATGCTCTGATTAAAGTGCATTATTTCATATCACATAATTCTTGATTTATTGTCTTCTCTATTGACCAGTCAATCATCATAATGAACGATGTAACCTGCATATGAGATATAGGATTTTCCATATTAGTTTCGTCCATAAAGATACTAGTCAAGCCTGCTATATAAAATTCTAAGAAAAACTATTTAAGTAAATATATTAGTTTATTACCAATGAAAACATACCTGCACAGTTCGTGCCTTCGGGCAGTGCCTTACCACACGAGCATGTAACCTGTGCCCACTTAGCTCGACTGATTGTAGCCAAGTCGTCAACTGTAAATGCATTACAAATCGCTTGGACGCTTCTCAATATTATCACTTCTAGGCAGCATTCACTGTTATGGTGGTCAAGGATTGGGATGGATAAATGTTTCCTAATGTTTGGCTCGCAGTTGTGCATTATTATTGCTTTATCCAAGGAAAAATCAGGATGTTCATCATAATGAACGATGTAACCTGCATATAAGATATATGATTTTCCATATTTGTATCGTCCGTAAAGATATTAGTCATGGCTGCTATATAAAAATTCTAAGAAAAACTATTTAAGTAAATATATTACTTTATTACCATTGAAAACATACCTGCACAGTTCGTGCCTTCGCGCAATGAATTACCACACGCGCGTGTAACATGTGCCCACTTAACTCGACTGATTTTAGCCAAGTCCTCATCTGTAAATGCATTACAAATCGCTTCGACGCTTCTCAGTCTTCTCACTTGTAGGCAGCATTCACTGTTATGGTGGTCAAGGATTGGGATGGGCAAATGTTTCCTAATATTTCACTCGCAGTTGTGCATTATTATTGATTTATCCAAGGAGGCTTTTGCAGTTGAGGAATAAGAAGATAGCAACATGAAAACTACAAGGAACAGAAACGTTGTCATCTTAGATATTCTCATATGGACCGTCTTTTGGAAGATGTTGAACTTAGACTAGATGTATGTTGTTGAAATCGATGTCTTGATGTCTACCAAATACTAACACTATATATAGTATAGGAAGTGTCCATTATTGGTCACATTTATGACTCCCAAATAGGGATAGATAGCAATTAATTTATGGCCATCTCCCGTCTAAATAAGGAATAAAATTATAACATCATTAAACAACAAATTTTATTTTATAGTAGATAGGTAAGAAGATAACAATTAATGTCTATGTATCCGTGCTTTAATGTCATCTTAACACATAGGTAATTAGGTTATGTTAGCCAAAATATTACTATTTGTGTTATCTCCATTTCCTAAGATGATTAAAATATGGAGGCTTACGTGCATGAAAGTTTTTCATGGATTTCCTGCTGGAAACAAAATAGACCTTTGTCACCGATGTTTGCGTTCACTACACACATACACCGAGATAGGTGCTAGGTCTCACTAGTCGGTGACACATACGGAATACGATGAAGGGCTAGCGCATACACCGATTATTTTGCATTTTTTGCTATATAATTGTGTTAGGACAAATCTGTGACCATGGTTGTGGTACTCAACAAGTTTGTTAACAAAATGGCAACGCTAGGAATTGGTGCCGATTTCGGTTTGCCATCTGACCCTTGATTGGCCGTTGGATTGGAAGCAAA
The DNA here is from genome assembly GCA_947311845.1 of Poa pratensis. NCBI lineage: Eukaryota > Viridiplantae > Streptophyta > Magnoliopsida > Poales > Poaceae > Poa > Poa pratensis. The sequence goes on from CAMZMU010000062.1 coordinate 1,277,356, forward strand.
CGAGCCGTACGATTTACTAGCTGGACCTTGGCATGTTGCATGCTTCCGATAAAGAATGATTCCGTAATTATACACGTCCTCTCATGTCGCACATCCCTGACATTTGCATTATAATGTCGTAATTAGCTTGGATTTGCGTCCAAATTATAGGAACTACTCCATGAAATTACTCACGAGATAACTCCTTCCAATACTTTGCGCCCTTGAGTTTTGTTCTGTCTTATTTCTGGAGCCCATCTAGTGAGATAATGACCCAAATAAAGTGCGCAAGCGAGAGGGGAGCACCTATATCCTGCGTTACGCGGTACGTAACACTCCATCCACATACCCTTCTTGCAATTGGGCGGCCCAATTGCGTTCGCGAGCGTGAGATTTTGGTCCGATTTTTTTGCACATTTTTAAATCTCAACAAATTTCAAATCTAAATATTTTTCAAAAGGAACAATTTTTAAATCCGAACAATTTCCAGAAACAAACAATTTTTGAATTTGCACATTTTTTGGAAATGAAAATTTTCAAATCTGAACATTTTTGAAATGAACAATTTTTAAATCTTAACAAACAACAACAACAATTTTTAAAGTCTTTCGTTCCCAAGCAAGTTGGGGTAGGCTAGAGGAGAAACCCATAAGATCTTGAAATTAACTCATGGTTCTGGCACATGGATAGCTAGCTTCCACGCACCCTGTCCAAGGCTAGTTCTTTGGTGATATTCCAATCCTTTAGCTCTCTCTAAACAGACTCATCCCATGTAAGTTTGGTCTACCACGACCCCTCTTAACATTCTCATCGCGCTTTATCCGTCTGTTATGCACTGACGCTTCCTGAGGCGTGCGATGTATATGCCCAAACCATCTTAGACGAGATGTTGGACAAGCTTATATTCATCCGGAGCTACTCCAACTCTCTCCCGTATATCATCATTTCGGACCCGGTCCATTCTTTTACCGCATAAATTGGATAAAATGCACATAAGATCGATAAAAAGGGAGCGGAGCATGTAGAGCAGTTATATAAAATCAAAATGTCAGTCAAATGCCTCTGGCCGCCCATCTTGAATAAGGCCCCAATCTCGTGGCGGCTTTGTGTCGGAAAAGAGAAAAAAGATAGGGATGCCATGTCGCCGCCGCGCCCACTGAGGAGAGGCAGAAAGTGAACACGTCAAAGACCAGTCAATCAAAATCGAAGCAAACTAAATTGGTGGAGGGAGCCGATCTCACCTACTCTTGAAGAGTCATCTTTGTCGTCATACTATCGTTGGTGTTGCAACTCGCTCACCAGAAAAACAGCGCATATGCCAGCACCCGTGGACGCTTTTTGGCGTTGCGGCTTCTGCCGTGGCAGCCAGCCTTGATTTGGTTCAGCTCAAGCAGTGAGCTATCGTTGGCACCCACACCATCGCCGCCACCAAGAGCAGGTTAAGAGAATATCCGCAACAATTCACTTCTAAATTAAAAAAGAACCCCATTCCATGAATTTTCACAATAAATAAATAACTGAACATTGAATATTGACAGAGAGGCAACCAGTTGTTGTCACGGTTGATAAACTCATGGTCACTATGAATAAACATGGATGGGATGTGTCTACCAAGGTGACAAGGACAACCAAAAATGTGATACTGGACTACTTCACAAGAAAAACAGTGCTTAGAAAACTCATAAGCACATTGATATAATCTAAGATCTACTCAGTATCCTCCTCCATGCCATTTTCGTTGGTTGATCCTATTCCAGCTGCCATTTAATATAATCATGTCCTCCCGGTCACCTCAACATCTTCAGATCCTACGCCACAAGCCCAAATAGTAGAACTTTTATTAGCAATTTGATGTTGAACAAATTGATATCTTGTACTGTATTCGGGAGAGACCAAAAAAAGTAATGCTGACTTGAACAAAATAAAGGCTCCCAATGAACAACCAAACCAAATCAAAGAAGAGAACCAATGGAAGAGTAAGAAGAAGATGTCTAAAGCTCACCATGGAGAGGGGCAACGCGGGCGCCTGCTTGGTGTCTTGCTGACGATGAGCTACAGCCAGCAGTAGATGCTCCTCCTCGGCGTGGTATGCCTCCCATCCCAGTAGAGGGATGACGATGTTGCTTCTGGACTTCTTCTGCGCTGCTACCTGCCCCTTAAGATTGCAACGACGGGTTTTGCTGGAAGAGAAGGAAACCAAGGAATAGATCGACGATGGTAGAGGCAAACAGCCTGGATCTGATTGGGTCGTGGGGAGCACAACCGCCTCTTGAGGGGAAATGTGGCGACTGCACGAGGAAGGCATGGCGGCGCTGGCTGTCGTGCCCACTGCGAGGGAGCAGAAGGCGCACGACGGGTGGCGGCGCCGTGACGGTGTCCTTGTCTGGGGTGGAGGTTGACGACGATACGACATGGGGGAGGCAGGCAGGGCGTTGGACAAGCGACGGACGTGTAACGTGAGCCTGCCCATGCGCGTAATCGCGCTGCGAATGGAGCGCGCGTGATAGATCCGTTCGTGTTGATAGATTTTAGGTTTAGTTTCGTATTATTCATAGAGAGTTGGAAGATTTAGACTTATCCAAACAAACATTGTGATTGCAACGACCACACATGATAAAATACAGGGAAAAGATTCTATTTATTACTTTAATACGAAACATACAGACTTAGTATGCATACGCTCTGATTAATTGCATTATTTCATATCCTATAATTATTGATTTGTTGTTTTCTTTATTGGCCAGTCAATCATCCATAATGAACGGTGTAACCTGCATATGAGATATAAGGTTGTCCATATTAGTTTCGTCCATAAAATACTAGTCAAGGCTGCTATTAAAAATTCTAAGAAAAACTATTTAAGTAAATATATTGGTTTGATACCAATGAAAACATACCTGCACAGTTCGTGCCTTCGGGCAATGCCTTACCACACGCTCGGGTAACCTGTGCCCACTTAGCTAGACTGATTTTAGCCAAGTCCTCAGCTGTAAATTCATTACAAACCGCTTCGACGTTTCGCAATCTCACTTGTAGGCAGCATTCATTGTTATGGTGGTCAAGGATTGGGACGGGCAAATGTTTCCTAATGTTTCGCTCGCAGTTGTGCATTATTATTGATCTATCCGAGGAATAATCATCATAATGAACCATGTAACCTGCATATAAGATATATGATTTTCCATATTAGTTACGTCCATAAAGATATTAATCAAGGCAGCGATGTCAATATTATAAGAAAAACTATTTAAGTAAATATATTAGCTTATTACCAACAAAAACATACCTGCACAGTTTGTGCCTTCGGGCAATGCATTACCACACACATGTGTAATGCTTGCCCACCTAGCTAGACTAATGTCAGCTAATTCCTCACCGTAGATTCGGTACAAATGGCTTCGACATTACTTTTTCTCACTGCTAGGCAACACACGCTGGTAGGGTGAAGGAATGGGTTTTACAAATGTTTTCTCAGGTATTGCTTACAGTGATGCATTATTCCATCTTTAATAGGACTTGCTCGTGCATGCTGCGAATAACCACCTCCTAAAACAATTTTGCTTCTGTTTTAAAAATAAAAAGCTCTAGCACATGTTAATTCCTGCTTCCCTCTGCGAAGGGCCAATCCTTTACTTTATGTTGAGTCACCATCCTTTCTTTGAGCACTTTCTCGAGAGCATAACTGTCATTCTTAGTGTAATGTGCTTGTCCCAGAATGCGGTTAACTGTGGCATAACTTTGATGCTTTTATCTTTGATATCTTTACTTCTAGTCTTCCCTTGAATTTCAGAGGTGCGCCTGGGCATTTATGTTTTGCTGTACAAAAACGGTCAAGCGAGATACCACCTTATCATATCTTGTTATGAGCATTAAAATCTTGTGAATAGATATGTTTCATGTTGTTTGCTATTAGCATGTTGGCATCTTTTCATGGTTTACATGGCTATTAGGTGACATTATTTGCATTTGCCTCATACTGAATTGCCTAAGCACTTGTTCATATACTGAGAATATATACATCATATGAAGCAAATGTGTTCGTGAAAGTCTCTTTTATCGCACTCAGTTGTTAACTGAATTGCTTGAGAACAAGCAATAAGCTAAGCTTGGGGGGAGTTGATACGTCCAAAACGTATCTACTTTCCCGAACACTTTTGCTGTTGTTTTACCTCTAATTTGTGTGTTTTGAATACAACTAATACGGACTAACGCTGTTTGTAGCAGAATTACCTGGTGTCTCGTTTTTGTGCAGAAAGTCAACTTTTGGGAGAAACACCAGAAAAGGTCGCAAAGCTCCTATTTTACCCGAAGACCCACGGAGCCAGAAGGAGAGACAGAGGGGGGGCAACAAGCCGCCCACACCCCTTGGCGGCGCGGCCCAAGGGCCCACCACGCCAGGAGGGGGTGTGGCCGACTCGGCCACGTCCCCGAGCCCCCCTCTGGACTACTTAACCCTTCTGACCTAAAACATGAGGGGGGTCGTCCACTTCATCCAAAAACTCCTCCGAACGCCGCCGCCATCGCGAAACCTATTTCGGGGACCAAAAATTCCGTTCTGGCACTCCGCCGGGACGGGGAATTGAAGGAGATCATCGCCATCATCATCACCGGCACTTCTCCATCGACCATCCATGCTTCCCCCATCCATGTGTGAGTAAATCCATGCTGTAGGCTGAAGGGGATGGTAGGGATTGGATGAGATTGTTCATGTAATAGATGTAAGATCATTAGGTCATGGTGCCTAGTATCCGTTGATAGTACTTTATGACGTTGTTGCAACTTATTGTGCTTAATGCTCGTCACTAGGATCCGAGTGCCATGATTTTAGATCTGAACATGTTACTGATTCATGATGATATTCATTATTTTAAGATCTTACCTGCAAGTTGTATACACATATCGTTGTCCGGAACCCGAGGCCCCAAAGTGACAATAATTGAGACAACCGGAGGGGATGGCTGTGATGTGAGGATCACATGTGTTCACGGAGTGTTAATGCTTTACTCTGGTACTTTATTAAAAGGTGTACTTTAATTACCAGTAGTTTCCCTTGAGACCCCGCTGCAAACGCGCTGGTAGGACAGAAGATGTTGTGCAAGTTTCTCATTGCGAGCACGTACGACAATTTACGAAACACATGCCTATGGTTACTTAGTTCTTGGATACTGCTTTATTATTTATCTGCAATGCAATGCCTATGTCTTGATTATTACATGAACTATCCTATCCATGCAACGCCCGTTCATCCATCCCTATGCCTACAGTATTTTAATCCTGCTGTTTACTGCAATCACTACTGTTGTCTTTACTTTACTGCTGCTATTATTTCACTGTTGCTGCTATTATAAACTGTTGCTACTGAGAATCTGTGTCGAGCAAGACTATTCACACGTGCTGCTGAATTGACAACTCCACTGTTAAGGCTTATAAAAATTATTTGGCTCCCCTTGTGTCGAATCAATAAATTGGGTTTTACTTCCCTCGAAGACTGTTGCGATCCCCTATACTTGTGGGTCATCAGAGACCACCCCGGCAGCGCCCCGCCGGAGTTTTCCTACTCCAATCTGCAGCTCCAGATCTCTGTTTTCCTGTTTTGTCTTGTGGCGACGCTCCTTTCGCAAAATTTCATGGGACCTTTTTATAGGCGTTTTTAGGTCAAGACGAAGCCGGTGGAGAAAGAATCGACGGCTGCGGAGCCCCGAGGTCAAAATGAGGTGGGCCCACGCGGCCGGGTACGGGTGCCGCGTGCGGCACCCTCTTTTGACCATCTGGCCTCCGTTTGCTTGCTTCCTTTGCTCCGAGGTCTTCCTCCTTCCAAAATAATGATGCCTGTATTTTTCCATATTTTTTGGACTTCGTTTGGGTCCCTGAAACAAAAAAGGAAAGAAATAGGGTTTTCTACCTGCGCAGAGTTAATTCCATAAAAATAGGAAACAATTGATTTATTTCCTAAAGTCATTAAATAACATGATATAACCCTTATATGGTGCAAATATGATTGGAATATAAGTGATATAGTGCAAAGTTCATGTATGCATTTCACATGCATCACTGACCTACACTCCCGTGCGTGCCACGTCACGCTGGATGCGCCGCGCGTCCGCAGCTTCAGCTACGCCCAAGTCATAACTTTCGATGACACCAACTTCTCCTTCGAGTGTGAAGTGCCGCTCAGCCTAGAGCAAATCCACATGGCGGTGCACTCTGGCTCAACACGGGCGGCGAACGTGTGCCACTCCTTGCTCATTAGTATGCGCCAGCATGTAAGGTTTCTGAAGCTCACGGCCTACTCCATGACGACCTAGACGGCATCATGCAATATAATTTGCACAATCTGGACGTCCTTCGAGATCGAAGATCTATGCGTGTGGTGCATCCCTAACAATGAAGGCGTGGCGAACGCTTTGGTGAACCTGCTGCATCGGTGTAAAAGGTTGTGTGAGCTCCGGCTCAGGTTCAGCTAGCGTGCGTACCTAGAGGAAACCGCGACCCGCGGATCTGGACGCCGCCATGTCAGATTTCATGCCGTGTAGATCACTTGTTAATGCCGGAGATGACGGTGAGGGAGATTGTTGTGATGGTTCAGACCTAATTCACGAACTTTGCTGCGCCTGCAAGCTGATTGCCTCCAGAGTTCATTGAGGAGGGTGGTAGTGGTGTTTGACGCCGAGGAGCTCACCTGCTTCCAGGTTCGGCTCGTGAAGTTCCTTGCAAAGAATGCGATGGCTATTGAGGAGTTCATCATCAGCGGCGGGAAGGAGTACTTCTCGATCCACATTAACCGCATAATTGTGAGATGGAGGAAACGGAAGAGACAGGGCATCATCTTTGATGCAGGGGATAACAGGCCATCCACTATGGTCGCCGCTGCTATCTAAGTTGATAGATCCTTTCATGTTGATAGATTTAATGTTGAAGTTCAGATCATTGACAGAGAGTTGAAAGCTTTAGAATTATCCAAACAAACATTGTGGAAAACATTGTGATTGCAACCACCACAGATGACAATAATATAGTGAAATGATACTATTTTATTACTTTAATCCAAAACATAAAGACTTAGTATGCATATGCTCTGATTAAAGTGCATTATTTGATATCACATAATTCTTGATTTATTGTCTTCTCTATTGACCAGTCAATCAACTAATGAATGATGTAACCTGCATATGAGATATAGAATTTTCCATATTAGTTTCGTCCATAAAGATACTAGTCAAGCCTGCTATATAAAAATTCTAAGAAAAACTATTTAAGTAAATATATTAGTTTATTACCAATGAAAACATACCTGCACAGTTCGTGCCTTCGGGCAGTGCCTTACCACACGCGCGTGTAACCTGTGCCCACTTAGCTCGACTGATTTGAAGCAAGTCCTCAACTGTAAATGCATTACAAATCTCTTCGACGCTTCTCAATCTTCTCACTTGTAGGCAGCATTCACTGTTATGGTGGTCAAGGATTGGGATGGACAAATGTTTCCTAATGTTTGGCTCGCAGTTGTGCATTATGATTGATTTATCCAAGGAATAATCATCATAATGAACGATGTAACCTGCATATAAGATATATGATTTTCCATATTTGTTTCGTCCGTAAAGATATTAGTCAAGGCTGCTATAGAAAAATTCTAAGAAAAACTATTTAAGTAAATATATTAGTTTATTACCAATGAAAACATACCTGCACAGTTCGTGCCTTCGCGCAATGCCTTACCACACGCGCGTGTAACCTGTGCCCACTTAACTCGACTGATTCTAGCCAAGTCCTCAGCTGTAAATGCATTACAAATCGCTTCGACGCTTCTCACTCTTCTCACTTGTAGACAGCATTCACTGTTATGGTGGTCAAGGATTGGGATGGGCAAATGTTTCCTAATGTTTTGCCCGCAGTTGTGCATTATTATTGATTTATCCAAGGAGGCTTTCGCAGTTGAGGAATAAGAAGATAGCAACATGAAAACTACAAGGAAGAGAAACGTTGTCATCTTAGATATTCCCATATGGACCGTCTTTTGGAAGATGTTGAACATAGACTAGAAGTATGTTGTTGAAATCGATGTCTTGATGTCTACCAAATACTAACACTATATATAGTATAGGCAGTGTGACTCCATTATTGGTCACATTTATGACTCCCAAATAGGGATAGATAGCAATTAATTTATGGCCATCTCCCGGCTAAATAAGGAATTAAATTATAACATCATTTAAACCACAAATTTAATTTTATAGTAGATAGGTAAGAAGATAACAATTAATGTCTATGTATCCGTGCTTTAATGTCATCTTAACAAATAGGTAATTAAGTTATGTTAGCCAAAATAGTACTATGGAGGCTTACGTGCATGAAAGTTTTTCATGAATTCCTGCTGGGAAACTAAATGGACCTTTGTCACCGACGTTTGCGTTCACTACACACATACGCCGAGACAGGCGCCGAGACAGGTGCTAGGTCTCACTAGTCGGTGGCACATACGGGAATACGATGAAGGGCTAGCGCATACACTGATTATTTTGCATTTTTTGCTATAAATTGTGTTTAGGACAAATCTGTGGCCATGTTTGTTGTAGTCAACAAGTTTGTTAACAAAATGGCAACGCTAGGAATTGGTGCCGATTTCGGTTTGCCATATGACCCTTGATTGGCCGTTGGATTGGAAGCAAATGAGCCGTACGATTTACTAGCTTGACCTTGGCATGTTGCATGCTTCCAATAAAGAATGATTCCCTAACTATACATGTCCTCTCATGTCACACATCCCTGACAGTTTCATTATAATGTCGTAATTAGTTTGGATTTGCGTCCAAATTATAGAAAGTACTCCATGAAATTACTCACGAGATAAGTCCTTCCAATATTTTGCGCCCTTGAGTTTTGTTCTGTCTTATTTTCTGGAGCCCATCTAGTGAGGTAACGACCCAAATAACGTGCACAAGCGAGAGGGGAGCTCCTATATCCCGCGTTACGCGGTACGAAACACTCCATCCGCATACCCTTCATGCAATTGGGCTCGGCCCAATTGCGTTCGCGAGCTTGAGATTTAGGTTCGTTTTTTGCACATTTTTAAATCTCAGCAAATTTAAATCAAAATATTTTTCAAAATGAACAATTTTTAAATCCAAACTATTTTCGAAACAAACAATTTTTGAATTTTCACATTTTTTGGAAATGAACAATTTTCAAATCTGAACATTTTTTGAAATGAACAATTTTTAAACTTAACATTCTTCGAACAACAACAAGAAGAAAAATTTCAAAGTCTTTCATTCCCAAGCAAGTTGGGGTAGGCTAGAGGTTAAACCCATAAGATATTGACACTAACTCATGGTTCTGGCACATGGATAGCTAGCTTCCACGCACACCTGTCCATGACTAGTTCTTTGGTGATATTCCAATCCTTTTAGATCTCTCTTAACAAACTCATCCCATGTCAATTTTGGTCTACCATGACCCCTCTTAACATTCTCATCGCGCTTTATCCGTCTGTTATGCACTGCCGCTTCCTGAGGCGTGCGATGTATATGCCCAAACCATCATAGACGAGATGTTGGACAAGCTTCTATTCATTCGGAGCTACTCCAACTCTCTCCCGTATATCACCATTTCGGACCCGGTCCATTCTTTTACTGCATAAATTGCATAAAATGCATATAAGATCGATAAAAAGGGAGCGGAGCATGTAGAGCAGTTATATAAAATCAAAATGTCAGTCAAATGCCTCTGGCCGCCCATCTTGAATAAGGCCCCAATCTCGTGGCAGCTTTGTGTCAGAAAAGAGAAAAAAGATAGGGACGCCATGTCGCCGCCGCGCCCACTGAGGAGAGGCAGAAAGTGAACACGTCAAAGACCAGTCAATAAAATCGAAGCAAACTAAATTGGTGGAGGGAGCTAGATCTCACCTACTCTTGCAGAGTCGTCTTTGTCGTCATACTATCGTTGGTGTTGCAACTTGCTCACCAGAAAAACAGCGCATATTTGGCGTTGCGGCTTCTGCCGTGGCAGCTAGCCTTGATTTGGTTCGGCTCAAGCAGTGAGCTATCGTTGGCACCCACCCCATCGCCGCCGCCAAGAGCAGGTTAAGAGAATATCCGCAACAATTCACTTCTAAATTAAAAAGAACCCCATTCCATGAATTTTCACAATAAATAAATAACTGAACAGATGAATATTGACAGCGGAGGCAACCAGTTGTTGTCACGGTTGATAAACTCATGGTCACTGAATAAACATGGATGGGATGTGTCTACCAAGGTGACAAGGACCACCCAAAATGTGATACTGGACAACTTCACAAGAAAAACAGTGCTTAGAAAACTCATAAGCACATGATATAATCTAAGATCTACTCAGTATCCTCCTCCATGCCATTTTCGTTGGTTGATACTATTCCAGCTGCCATTTAATATAATAATGTCCTATCCGGCCACCTCAACATCTTCAGATCCTACGCCACAAGCCCACATAGTAGAACTTTTATTAGCAATTTGATGTTGAACCAATTGATATCTTGTACTGTATTCGGGAGAGACCAAAAAAAGTAACGCTGACTTGAACAAAATCACCAAACCAAATAAAAGAAAGAGAACCAATGGAAGAGTAAGAAGAAGAAGATGTCTAAAGCTCACCATGGAGAGGGGCAACGTGGGCGCCTGCTTCGTGTCTTGTTGACGATGAGCTACAGCCGGCAGTAGCTGCTCCTCCTCGCGTGGTATGCCTCCCATCCCAGTAGAGGGATGGAACTGCGATGTTGCTTCTGGACTTCTTCTGCGCTGCTACCTGCCCCTTACGATTGCAAGGGCGGGTTTTGCTGGAAGAGAAGGAAACCAAGGAATAGATCGACGATGGTAGAGGCAAACAGCCTGGATCTGATTGGGTCGTGGGGAACACAACCGCCTCTTGAGGGGAAATGCGGCGGCTGCAAGAGGAAGGCATGGCGGCGCTGGGTGTCGTGCCCACTGCGAGGGACCAGAAGGCACACGACGGGTGGCGGCGCCATGACGGTGTCCTTGTCTGGGGTGGAGGTTGACGACGATACGACCTGGGGGCGGCAGGCAGAGCGTTGGGCAAGCGACGGACATGGAACGTGAGCCTGGCCCATGCGCGTAATCGTGCTGCGAATGGAGCGCGCGTGATAGATCTGTTCGTGTTGATAGATTTGAGGTTTAGTTTCATATTATTCATCGAGAGTTGGAAGATTTAGACTTATCCAAACAAACATTGTGATTGCAACGACCACACATGATAAAATACAGGGAAAAGATTCTATTTATTACTTTAATACGAAACATACAGACTTAGTATGCATACGCTCTGATTAATTGCATTATTTCATATCCTATAATTATTGATTTGTTGTTTTCTTTATTGGCCAGTCAATCATCCATAATGAACGGTGTAACCTGCATATGAGATATAAGGTTTTCCATATTAGTTTCGTCCATAAAGATACTAGTCAAGGATGCTATATAAAAAATTCTAAGAAAAACTATTTAAGTAAATATATTAGTTTATTACCAATGAAAACATACCTGCACAGTTCGTGCCTTCGGGCAATGCCTTACCACACGCTCGGGTAACCTGTGCCCACTTAGCTACAATGATTTTAGCCAAGTCCTCAGCTGTAAATGCATTACAAACCGCTTCGACGTTTCTCAATCTCACTTGTAGGCAGCATTCATTGTTATGGTGGTCAAGGATTGGGACGGGCAAATGTTTCCTAATGTTTCGCTCGCAGTTGTGCATTATTATTGATTTATCCGAGGAATAATCATCATGATGAACGATGTAACCTGCATATAAGATATATGATTTTCCATATTAGTTTCGTCCATAAAGATATTAATCAAGGTAGCGATGTCAATATTATAAGAAAAACTATTTAAGTAAATATATTAGCTTATTACCAACAAAAACATACTTGCACAGTTTGTGCCTTCGGGCAATGCATTACCACACACATGTGTAATGCTTGCCCACCTAGCTAGACTAATGTCAGCTAATTCCTCAGTCGTATATTCGTTACAAATGGCTTCGACGTTACTTTTTCTCACTGCTAGGCAACACACACTGGTAGGGTGAAGGAATGGGTTGTACAAATGTTTTCTCATGTATTGCTTACAGTGATGCATTATTCAATCTTTAATAGGACTTGCTCGTGCATGCTGCGAATAAGAACAGATCAAGAAGAAAACAGCAAGGCGGAAAACCGTTGTCATCTTAGATATTCCCATATGGACTGTCTTTTTGAAGATTTGAACTTAGACTAGATGTATGTTGTTGAAATCGATGTGTTGATGTCTATCAATACTAACTCTATATATAGGCAGTGTGATGCCATTATTGTTCATATTTATGATCTCATTTAAGACAGGGATATATAGCAATTAATGTATAGCAATCTCTTGGCTAAATATGGAAATTAATTATATAATTATTAAACCACGGATTTAATTTTATATAGTTAGGTAAGACGGTAACAATTAATGTCTATATGTCCGTGCTTTAATGTCATCTTAACACATAGATAATGAAGTTAGGTTAGCTAAAATTGATCTGCATTTCCTCAGCTAGTCTTGAAGCAAATTATTCTGCAATTCCTGAGCTAGTCTTGAAGCAAATTGATCTGCAATTCCTGACAGCGTACCCCTCTAGCTGCAATTGGAATTACTACGTCTTGGCTACATTTCGTAGGAAATTGTAATCCTCCTTGGCCATTGAGATCGCTCGGAGACTTCGCCTTGTAATCTCACCTGATATAGTGCATTATTCTTAGCCGACATCCGTGTTTTTCTCTCCCATTGTTGGTTTCTCTCCCATTTGTTGGAAAATCGTGGTGCTGAAATTACATAACACATATTCCTATGTCGACACCAAAATTATAGCAGATCAATGTGGGAGTATCACCAAAATACATTTTATTCCGGCCGTATTAACCATAGTTCAAAACAAAATGTCCAGAAAGTCATGGTTTCACTTGAAATCTTGCATAAATAAACAGGGAATACGGAAGAAAACATAAAAAAATGAAGAAAAAAAGAATAGGTTGGATCTGGCTGTGCAGCTGGTCACGGATTTGGAGGCCGGCCGAGATCCAAGGGCCTGCTACCAGCCGGTAGAGCCCTGGACTGTCTCTCGGCGACCTCCCTGACGAAGATGCAGGAGGTCGACGAGTTGGTGGGCCGGTCTAGACATGTCACGCTTTACGGGCTTCTAAAGAAATCTGACAATTTTATTAGACAGATGAGGCGGTTGTCGCCTTGAAGAAGATCAAGGATACCGTTAGCTCTCTTCCCATACTCAACACCTTTGATAAATGAATCAATACTACTCTACGCATTATACTACAACACTATATCACTCGTATCAAAGTTGGTTGGGAAAATAACTTTCAACAACACCATACCCTAACTTCATGACGACAGCAATGAAAGGACATCGATGTTGCGACATGTGGGTATCATCTAGTTTCATATAGTATCTAACTCGATCCTTTCGTGTTGATAGATTTTATGTTGAGTTTCATGTAATTCATAGAGAGTTGGAAGGTTTAGACTTATCGAAACTAACCTTTTGGAAAGCATTGTGTTTGCAACTATCAGACATGATAACATAGTTCATGATTTCTTATTTTCATTATTTGTATTACATAGTATGCATATGCTCTGATTAAAGTTCTTCATTATTACATATCACATAGATCTTGATTTCTTATTTTCTCCATTGCCCAGTCAATCATCTTAATAATGAACGATGTAACCTGCATATGAGATATAGGGGTTTCCATATTTGTTTCGTCGATAAACATATCATTCAAGGACGCGATAGAAAATTCTAAAAAAATTAAGTAAATATATTTGTTTATTTCCAATGAAAACATACCTGCACAGTCCGTGCCTTCGGGCAATGCATTACCACACTCATGTGTAACCTTTGCCCACCTAACTAGACTTATGGCAGCCAAATCCTCAGCTGTAAATTAATTGCAAACAGTTTCGACATTACCCAATCTTCTCACTGTGTGGCAGCATGCACTTCCATGGTCAAGGAATGGGTAGGGCAAATGTCTCCTAATGTTTCTCTTACAATGCTGCATTATTGCATCTGTATCCAAGGAGGCCTTTACAGTTGAGGAATAAGAAGATATCAACACGAAAACTACAAGGCAGAGAACCGTTGTCATCTTAAGTATTCCCATATGGCCCGTCTTTTGAAAGATTTTGAACTTACTTGTTGAAATCGATGTGTTGATGTCTACCATACTAACACTCTATATAGTATAGGCAGTGGCATGCCATTATTGCTCACATTTATGAGCTCATTTAAGACTCCCAAATAGGGATAGATGGAAATTATTTTATGGCAATCTGCCGGCTAAATAAGGAATTAAATTATAACAACATTAAACCACTGATTTAATTTTAGAGCTCTTAATTTTATATACGAGTATTAAGTTAAGAAGGTAAAATTAATGTACATGTATTTGTGCTTTAATGTCATCTTAACACATAGGTAATTAAGTTATATCCGAGTACTAGTATGTGCTAAATATTACTGTAGAGAGATGCTAAGCATGAACGGTTATTTGTTTCCACTAGCTACATGTACACATCATTCACAATCGTGTCGTTAATATTTTATCCTTAGGATCATGTTCTCTCGAAAACTTAATTTCCAATATATTTGACCCATTCAAGTAATAAAATCTACATATTTCCTAAAATCATGCATGCATGAACCTAGAAACATTTAAGGCAAACTTACTTAAATACAACTCCTAATATATTACATTGGGGTGGTCATCTTTTATATAGTGCAAACCACTTCATAAGATACATTGGGATCGTGTTTGGGCCCTTCAGTCTATCTATATAATTCAAGAATAATAATTTACCAAGAATAAAATATGCCAAAAAATGTACGAGATGGTCAACCCCCCCCCCCCCCCCCCCCTCGAAATAGGGTATTAATTAAAATGGGGGCCGTAATAAGTTTGTAATGGATAGGCATTTGTTAAATTCGACTTTAATTGGCAAATTAATCTTGCACGGTCAACGCAGGTTAGTAGTTATTAAATGCATATCCTTCACTACCTCACTTGGCTTCCTCTATATAATAGGGCTAGCCGTTCTCATTTTCATCCATCTAGTTTAGCCACTAGTCTCTCTAGAGATAGTAGTTCATGCGGAGGGGCCATACGAGCATGGCAATATCTTGCCGTTCGTTAATACTCCTCGCGACGACATTGACACTGACGCTGCTAATGCAGGACTGCACCGCAATGCCAACAACATCAATTTATTCTGATGAGCAGTCCATAACAGACAAGCCACATATCCCTCCCGTCACTGCAGAGCCCTTACCACCAGAGTTGTGGTCGCCACCTCGCCATTCACTTTTGCCTCCTTCTATTCCCCTTGCTCAAAACACCATTGATGTTCAGAAGTTTTCCCTACACTGTGGTTTAAGGGTAAGGTGCTCTATCGATGTGTCGTGTTAGCTCTTTCCTTGATTTGTAAGAGAATAAGTTTTGGCCGGCAATGGAAGATGCTATGGCCAGGGTTTCTGATAGTGTATGGTGTGTCCATGGGCTTTCAAATCACAATGTCGAACGACTACAGTTTGAGAAATAAAAATCAGTTAATTAACTAGATGAGTTTTAAGGTAATCAAATCAACTAAATAAATTATGGAATGTATGAACCACAATGCTAATATAGATTAAACAATGAAATAAAGCATTCGAACCAGACACAAATGTAAAAAAAAGGATCACAAATGGATGGCGCAATATTTGAAAGACTACCAGAAGGGTATTAAATTCTATTTGAGTCCATCGTACGTCACTTATCTTGGACCAAACTTATATGGCTAACAACTAGGCACGCCGTGGTTGTGTCGTCCAAGCAAACAAAATTTTAAAAATTTCCCAAAATAAATCAATCTATCGACTTATTTATGGAAGTAAGAGCCAGTTCGACCTAAGCATCACACTACTAGTAAGCGTGGAATAAATTGGAACGCAACAATATCGCATTGATACAGCTTTGTGGCCATTGTGAATCCCAGTTTAATTTGCAAATCTTGCTTGTCTTCAAACCAAACTAATACGTGCACATTGTGCAATAAATTCAATCATATCACTGTCTAGTCGTACAAATTAAGAAATCCACATAAACTAGGGTCCCTTAGCATATAAACATCGTCTAGAACCTTTTATATCCTAGCTAAATGCTTAAGTGGCTATCGTCATTAAACACACATGAATATCGCCTATGACAAATTTGTGTTCTTCACAAGGAATAGAAGATATTAGAAGTAGATTGAATGGTCCCTTATGATTGAAAACAATTTTTACATCGTTTTTTCATGATTTGTTTTTACAATTTTTAGATTGTATGGTCACTTGTTAAGGAAACCTTTTTAGCATGTACGGGGAAGGCATATGGCGGACACCATAGGCATATCCATGTATTTAACGTCATAGGAATCGTCCTTGAGAAGAGTTGACGATTTAATTAACCACACTAGATCATGTAAGCGCGCGTTGCCGCTCAAGGTGAATCTCCTCGACGGCTTTGAAATACTTTGGGACATCGACACCTGTGCATTCCTCCTCCACCTAACCGACGTCATGTTGTTCCTCCTCGACCACATCGGGGTTCTTGTTCTCGTTCTTGACCTCGTCCTCGTCCTCGTCCTCGTCCTCGACCACGTCGCACATGACGACGGTCAGCTTCTTGGGGTCGCGGCCACGGGAGATGTACAAGTCGTGCGCGCGACGGGCGTCGTCCCACACGCGCCCCATTAGAGCGCCGCCGGTGGCAACGTAGGAGCGGTGGTCGAAGTTGACAACGCCCGTTTCGAGCCAGAGCGGGCGGCGCCATCGCCGGGCGAGCGCGGTGGTGCTGGCTGCCTCACGGGAGGGCGCGAAGGAGAGGATGTGGACCAGAAGGTCATCGGAGAGATTGGACAGGCGGTCCGGCGCGGCGGCAGCCATATATGCACTCGCGAGATAAAAAACACTGCCTATGTAGCCGCTTAAGTATCTAGCTTCCAGGATGTGTATGAATACGTGCATGCAGCGGGGCTGGTCGATCATACACCTCGTAGAGAAGAGTACGGGTAGGGACTCTGATTCCTCCTCCTATTTCCCTTTTCCTTTTGTATGTATGCCACGCAAGCAAATGATCTCTCTAAGTTTTTTTATATTGGTAAAATGAATAAATGATCTCGCTAAGTTCGTCGCAAATAGTGTATACTTCGTAAGGCCCATCCAGCGGCCCATCAGGACATATCCTTCGTCTCCTCCGACGCTGTCACGCTGCCACCTCCCGTTTCCTGCCGCCGCAATGCCTCGCCGTCGACTCGCCTCTCTCTGGGGACCTTTCCTGGCCTCTAGACAAGCTCCCCCATCCAGCATGCCAGTGGAGGTGCTTCCCGATTTCCCAACAGTCCGTCGGTTTCCCAGGTGAGGTCTGTTGATGTCGTATGCTACTTTAATATATAGAATGCCATAGCTTCCGGATCTGGATTGTGGCAAAACTTGTTTTGGGTAACATATATGTTAGTTTCTAGGGCCAACGGGGATTTATTTTTCAAGAAGACGGTTTCAGAATTGGATTATTATGATACAATCTTATTTGTGCTGGTTGCAGCTCTGTCAACGACAAGTTATTTCCTCGTACATCTTGAAAACCCTTGGAGGACGGCGTTGTCCCCATGGACGTGCTTCCGAGGAGCAGCCACCATGACGGTTCTATATACCAGTGCACCCACGCATGGAAAAAACGCTACCGTGTCACAGACCGTGACGAGAGTAAGTGATCGATATCGCCTTTTTCGATTTCATTTTTATTATGACATGTTTTCCAAGCGTAGCTTATCATCAAATAAAATATTAATTTAGGGTAATTTTACTTGACACATTATATTTTATTGTGAAGCTTTGTTGGACGCGATGACGTTCGCGAACCCTGACCATTGCGTTTTCCTCAACGGAAATTGCAGGCGACACCCACCCAATTGCATGTTTCAGATTTTCTCGCTAAAGTTAGCAGAAATTCCTGTTGATAGTGTGGGTTGGTGCAGTTGTACGGATTCATTGCAGTGCGAGATAATTTGGATCTATTGCTTAATTATGTCTTTAGTGTCAGCTGGGACGATCCCATAACCGTGGAGCAGGTACGTATCCAATCTTATCTGAAGTTATTTGAAGAAATAAGTCTACGTAGCACCACAGGTATTAAGTTTTACTTTTGCTTAATCTACTCATCGAGATGAAAAGAGGTATCTAGCCTTTTCTCATAGGTATATATTTGTTAGTACAACCGAGACGTGTCGACAAAACTCTATTTCTTGAGATATTTCTTACTTTAGTATGAAGGGCTAGTAAATCTTAACAATTTTGTAAGGTTCTTTGATCAATATGACCGGCCCTAAGCGAGGTATAGATTTGTGTGGAAATATTCTAATTGAATATGTCATGAAGATTAAGACGGGGGAACATGAAAAGTATGATCTACAACTGATCGATGGTGCATCAATAATACGCTTCAATGACTTGCGAAATTGTCAAGTGTTCACAAAACGTATCCATGGACATAATGGCGCAATTGATATAACTGCAGCAGGTCTTGAAGATGCTCTTGAGGCGACTATAGAAGTTCTCATTTCAGACGTGCAAGGCGGATTCAAATTGTGTGTCCATTGTTTGCCAAGTGGGTTGAAGGAACAAATCCCTATATTCGATGACGCAGTCAGTGAGCCATGTCGTTTAAAGAGATTGACAGTTGCTGTAGTGATAGATTCTGTGGTGAGCTTGAAATTCAAGGTAGGCTCAGAGTCATCCGGTTTTGTTGAACGTCAGTGTTCCTTCAAGGCGAACAATCATGGGTTTTCATGTCAAAATTTAAAGACCGATTTCGCGCTGATCTCGGCTAAAGTGACTTGGTCGGCTTTGCTTAGGGGCCACTAGGGTTAGACCTTTGGAGTTCTGGTTACAGTCAAGGTGTTACAAACTTTGCCAATAAATTTACCAAACATGTGAAATAGCAAGTCGTTATACTATATACTTTGCATCGGTTCAGCGGCCATTATTGCACTTTAGTTGTCTCTATTGGGTACATGTAATACCCCTTTCTATTTTTCAGTCACATCTAGACTAAGGCTAGACGTTCTGGACCGAGCTTTTGGGCTCAGCCCGAGCTTTTTGGGCTCGCCCCAAGTTGAGATATGAATACATGATTTCCATTCTTTTGCCAAATCAGAAAATGACGGTGCCCATAGCGTGAGCGTTCACTCCAGTGAATGATAAATGCTTCGGTATGTGTAATGCATAAATGATTTCCATTCTTCAACTGGGGTTGTTTAGAGCGAGATACATGGCGCAGCACAGTGTGTCCCTTATCCTAGCTGTAAGTGCAGTCTTGTTTAATACCTAAGGTTAACTAGAATACAATACAACTAGGGAGTCTCTCACAAGTGTGCAATCGGACTAGGTAAACTGGGAATTAACGGTGGTGATAAAGGGGAAGAGCAAGGAAAGGAAGAGACTCACAGTCCCATCCCTGCGGCGAGGGCGTTGTCGAGGAACATGAGGATTCGGAAGAGGAAGACAGCGGTGTAGTCGATGACGATCCCTATGTGGAGCGGGTGCACGCAGAAGCGGTAGCGGCGCTAGTTGATGGACACGATGATTCAGATCTGGCGGCGGCGGTGGGAGCAGAGCGCTACTCCGGCTGCGGCGGCGGAAGAGGCAGCAGCATCCACCGCCGTGGAGGGTTTGTGGGTGATGGTGGGTAGGGATTGACTGACTGGGCACCAAACGGAACGGACAATCAAATGAACTAGATCATTTAGGCGCGCGTTGCCACACCCGTCCATTAGATAAATAAATTTTTATGAATTGACAAAATATATTTGGATTTTAACATTAATTTCATAGAAATTGCAACATTTTCAAATTAGTTGCACACTGCAGCCGTACACAAACTTGGAAGTTACTGAATCGGTATCGCAGCAAACAAACCTAAAATAGGCTACATAGGGGTAAATATGGGTGCGAGTGGCAAATTTAGTTTCTTGTCCAGTAAATGGCACCAGCTATTCCATGCTTACAGTAAATATATATCAGTACGTGCCCTTCACATCTGATTGCTTCTATATAGAATGTCAGTGGCAGGAAATTTACCGTCTTTGAGCAGCTACCTAAATATTAGAAGCCATACTGAACCTGGACTCAATGCTTTCGGACTGTTGAAAAAAAAACTTGTTCGCTCGAGCAGGTGATTGCAAGTCCATGTGAAGTGGTATACAACACTCCCGAGTTTTCCTAGCATTAAGGTTTATTTGTCAGATCTCCATGACAAAGCTAATAACATATTGACCAGGAGGATAGCTATCCAATCAGCTTCATATTTTTTCAACCAAAGATTCTCCATGTGGACAATGGAAATACTAATAGCATTAGGCAATACACCATCACCATTGACCTCTTTTGAGCCAATCAATGTGATCCATTATTATATCAAGCTACTCATCAGCGGTTACTCAAATCCATCTCCCAGGAAAACTACACAAATCCATCTTAAGGAAAAGTACTGCATAAACCAGATCAAAAGTAAATTTCCACACAAAATGATCAAAGGACTGAAGATAGCGTGAAGTGCATTCTGAATGTACCTTTCTAATAAAAGAAACAAACGCCAATGATTTGGCACTTCAGTTCATACCACCATGCACTAATTAGAAACAAATTTATTTAGATCTATAAAGCAAGGATTTGTTTTGCAAAACGGGCACATAAATTCAGGTCATATAGCTGCCGAGCTGTTGTATTAGGCCACAAAATGCTACACATATTTTGTTTAGCATTTCTACCAGTACTATTTAGGAAAACTAACCGTACAAATTTAGGTAGTAGAACATGGATGTGAACAACCTAGTTGGACTGAACCAACTTTCAGCAGATAAAAGATCGACAAACAAAGATAAATGTGTAGCAAAGGGTCATTCGTCAAGCTATTATCAATGCAAAGTGATGAAATGTACATCGTTAAACACTGAACAACCTCTACATCTGGTTCTGGATTAATCATCCATGTGTGTGCATAAACTTTCAGATAGACTTGGAAAAAAGATATGATGTAAAATGCACTGAATTCTAAACAATCCGAACACTTACTTGTTCTGTCGGGTCTTCAAGAAGAACACGGTCTGCACTAAGGTGGAGGGGCTGCATGAATTCATATAGTGGTAGTGCAGCATGGCACTGCTGGACATGTGTCATCTATATACATCAACGAAAGAAACAATTGGTACCTAACAAACATAGAAAACAGGAAAAATATCACAGAACGAACAAGGAGCATGAGAAAGATTACAAAAATGAAGGTATGATCCAGAAACAGGGGTGAAGATTCGTGTAACTCACATGATGTGAGCACCACCAAAGTGGAAAGGATCTAGCTTGGGCTCCAGCTTCATAGCATGCTAGAGAAGCAAAAAGTAGCCATCACAGTGCACATGTATCCGAGGTTCAGGGTGACGATGGGAGGGAGAAGTATTGTCGGGGCCTCCATCAGATCATACCTTGTGAAAAAAAATCTATTGCCATCGGTAAGACACCAACAGAGCCGCAAGGAGAAAGGGAAGCCTGAGGAGATTCACAAGAACGTAGAGGTGCTCCTGGAGGTCCGGTCGCCAGACTAAGAACAAGAACGGGGGGCGTCACACAATGAAATAATTTACAGAGACATGAGGTGAAGGAGATGAGGCAGCAGTAGCTCACCTTCATCAGCTGTTGAATAACACATGAATTATTTGACATGGTATGTAAGCAAACTTAAACTTTCGAAAAGAAATAATCCTCGATATTTATTCATGCAGACTAATTTAGAGGTAGAAGCCAGTGTGGTCCTTCGTTGTTCCATGCATGATTCATGATGACCTGCTCCTGCATGTTGTTTAGAAAATCGACAGTGTTAGAAAGGTGCTGCTTGTCTGTTCAGGTTACTGAACTTTGAAAAAATAAATTAGCATATTAAAACTGATGCTACCTATGTTCTTCTATTGTTTATCCTTTTGCCTTAGATGTCTGCTGCAATTTCTGGTAGCGTGCTTGCAGTAGCAAGCATAGCCTCTCTGAAGATTGAAGAGTTAATTTAAAATTGCTGCGTACAAAGTACCAAGGACATTGTACAAGCAGAAAATGAAACTAATGGATTCTAGTCCTACATCTACTCAGGTCTTTCAGGTACAGTAGCTCTTGAACTGGGACTGAAATATCAAGCATTGGTTCAAAATGGATTCTAGTCCTACATCTGTTCCTATATCATCTTTGAATTGGATTTTTAAACACGCTTGAGTTATCTAAGGAGGAACCATCAATAAACTCTAGGTGGACGAACAAAATATTAGTGGTGCATGAAGTTGGAAATTATAACATAACAACATAAGTGGAAATAAAAAAAGACACCAAGTTGTGTTGCATAAGCTGGTTCAAACCCCTTGTGAGAAAAAAAATCCGTGGGGCTTAATGTCAGAAATCATAACATTACAATATAAGTGGAAGTAAAAGGACACCAGGTTGTGTTGCATAAGCCGATTCCAGACCCATGTGACATATTCTTTTTTTTTTTTTTGAGAACACAGTACAACACAGACGCTCACAAATACGCACATACACTCACCCCTATGAACGCACGCACGCACACCCTACCCCTATGAGCACCTCTGAAGGACTGAGCCGGCAGATCTTGAGGTTGACGAAGTCACCACAGGCGCCTCGCTGTTGACGGGCACGTCACGTACCACTGAAAGAATAGCGCCGGATAATCCTGGAATAAATCCAGGTAAATGCAAACGCCCATGCCAAGTCTAGGACTTGAACCTGGGTGGGCTGGTTCCACCACAGGGAACCCAACCATCAGAGCCAACCATGTGACATATTCTATTTGAACCATGTTGAGAAAATACCTGTACTTACATTTGGTTTTATCTATTGAGGGAAAAAACGTATGTGACCTGCAAGAGTAAGAAAGTAAAAGATGCATGTGCTGATTAAATATAAACTAAAAATTATGTGTAAGATATGAGAGGATATGTACCTATGTAAGCAGCATGGAATTCCTCCTTCTTTGAGCGACCATCACTTAGAATCGAGCCATAATTCAATCAAATTGGTGGGGAATTGGGTGAGAACCACAGAGAATCAACTGAAATCAAATCATATCGGGGAGGCAAATCGTCGGGCACCTTTCAAGCGGAAGAGCAACCTACAGATTGAGAAGCATGAGTGCGGGGATTAAAAAAAGAAAGAAGGAAGGGAAGAGAATCTGGAGCGGACATCTACCAGATTTGAGAACGGTGCCATAGATGGATGGAAGCAGGGGGCACGCCGGAAATCCATTGCATCATGGAGAGCCTTTTAAAGATGGAGGCAGCACCGGGTAATCCAACCTATAGTAGTTTTCTTCTGAATTTATGGGGGCAATGATGGCTGATGAATGTTCATCAATTATGGGGCAGTTTCACGAGCATAGGTTGAGAGGAGGGCATAGGTCACAGCGGGAGGATTGATGAACTTTTCGATCCGAACGAGTGAGGAAGACCTGCGGCCTGGCTCCAATCCGATGCAGGCCGCAGCCCGCAGGCCGCTCGGCGCCGAAGACCTGCTGCGGGATGCAAGGAGAGGTGGCCGCCATCGATCCGTCGCCCGTCGATCTCCTCCTCCGACCGCCCGCTCGCCTCCTCCGCGACGCGCACGTCCACATTGACCACATAGCATGTTGTTGGGCTTTGCCTTTATTGGGCCCAAAATGCACCAGAAAAACGAGAAAATGATGTCCAAAGCAGCGTCCCTCAGGGACATCCGGCCCAGGAAGAGCCCACTCGGGAGAGGATGACAGCCAGAAACGGCCAGAACGAGGATCCGATGACCAAAACTGGGTGAGGATGGCAGATGGCGTGAGAGAGCTCCTATGTGTCTCAGTTTTACTATCCCTAATTAAGTAATATTCCAATATACAAGAATTATGCCAAATGTGAAATTATGGTTCTAATCACATGGCTCAAATCAAATGAAAAAATGTCAGATCACGGGTATTAGACTCGGTTACCAGCGGCGGTTTGCGCAACTAAAAGAAGAAGAGACTACCATACCCTAAACCTCAGCCGGTTGGTTATCTGAGAAAAGGCCGACTCCTATAGTACAATTTCCGTTCCGTCCATATAATCCCGGAGTTGCAACTTCCTGGTGGGTTCGAGAACTGAAAATGCAGCTAATTGTATTGAGGCCCGACGTGGGAAATGATCCGCGATTTGGAGAATTGCAAGTGTAATTGCAACCGGTGAAATCGAAGTGCTGTAACTTAATGTGGCTAATTATTTTGGAATTCTGTTCGCCAAGAATGCACAAATAAATACTGGTCTTCTCGAGCTCTCGAGCCACCTGCTGTCTCTCTGTAAACAAAAGCGTGCTCAATATGCAAACACACGCAGCTAGGCCTCTCTATTCTGCTTGCCCAGCCATGGACGAGACTTTTGGGTACTGCAACAACGGCGCCTCCGATGAGGAGTCTGACGACGAAGACGATCAGAGATCGATTGGCTTGATCGCTATTACGGGCTCGGCGACCCGCGCACACCAAAGAGCGTGTCGGATGACGAGACCCTCTTCGCGCAGTAGCGATGAAGATGATGAGGAGGACGACGATAGCGGCACTGATGTCGTCACTTCCCTCCTCCGACTCGGACAAGTAGATTTAGGAGCTAGTTTTTAGTATGAAGATGAACTTTTTTATTTAAATTTTATCGTTAGTTTGACATAATTTGTCTATTGTCTGTTATAATAAATTGTTTGCGGCGTGCTATTTTCAGCGCTTCTGGAAAAGATCACCCTATATGCGTGCAAAATTATCCAGCGCCCGGAAAATCAACTACCCTCCCCGCGTGCTATTTTAGCGCTGGAAAAAAGATTGCCGTGCGTCTGTTGAAGAGAATTATCTCCCACATAATTAGCTTCAATATTGGACTTAATTTCTGTGAGCAGTTACGGAAATTCAATAGAATCATTGCACGTGCCAACATAGTTAATCCGATGGAAACTAAATATCCGGTAAAAAAAAACATAGTACGTACGGCATAACTTTCCTTGCTGTACGTGTTTGGATTCGAGTCGGAACCGCCGCTAACGCTTCCCAAGCCATATATGTAGAGTTCCGGCGGCGAAGACAGACGCCTCGACGATGCCGCCACCGCCAGGAGTAGCAGGAGGAAGCCAAGGCCCGCTCCAGCACGGCTGCACCCACCCGCCGGCGGCCGGCCGCCGCCAAGGGGATGCTGCGCCGTCGCTCCCCGCCGCCAAGCTTCTCGTCACTTATTAGGTACGTGTTCTCTGCGTCTTCTTCCGATCTTCGGTTAAGAACCATGGACGGAGCACTGTTGTTCGATCAAGCGTGTACACTCAATCATCTCTGCAATTTTCCAGCCACAATGGCAGCCCATTAGACGGTGACATCTACAGTAGTATCCCCAAATTCATAGCATGTAGTAAATCTAGTTAACTAGTTGTTCATTCACGGTTAAATAATAAACTTTTCACTTCATGGCCCATGCATTCAACAAGAATGTATATATGTGTAGACCATATATAGAATCCACGCCATAGGACAGAGCCACATGATGATTGTGCTGTATTTTTCTTTGTAGCGTCATTAACATTAACAATTTAGGTACCGTAATTTTATTTTTAATTATTTTGCTACATATGTAATTATACGTTTATGTTACTATTCTGAACCACTATTTTGTGGTTCTTGTACTGAATATAATTTGAACACCAAAGTTGGAATCCTGGATCTGTCCCTGCCGGGAACCTAACCGAACCATCTCTTACTTTTGCAGAGGAGGAGGCACAAGAAGGCGGCGACTGGCCGCTGCGAAGGGGATACTGCGCCGTCGCTCCGCACCAAGCCTCTCCTGACTTATCAGGTACGTACGATTTCTTTGCGTCTTCTTCCGATCTTGGATTAATGTAAGGAAATGGATGGATGGAGCACTGTTGGGTTGCTCAAGCGTGTACGTCTGAACACTCAATATTTCTGTAAATTTTTCATACCAGTGAAAGGCCCAAGGCGTTAGTAATTTTCCAGCTCGGTGACATCTCCCAAAATTCATAACATGTAAATCTGTTATCTAATTGTTCATTCACGGTTTAAATAATAAACTTTTCATTCCATGGCCCATTCAACGAGAATGTATATATGTGTAGACCATCGAATCCACGCCATAGGACAGAGCCACATATATGATGATTGTGTTGTATTTTTCTTCGTAGTTTCCTTAACAATTCATGTACCGTAATTTTATTTTATTTTTGCCACCTGTGTAATTATACGTTTATGTTACTATTCTGAACCACTATTTTGTAGTATTTTGTACTGAATATAACTTGAACACCAAAATTGGAATCCTGGATCCGTCCCTGCCGGGAACCTAACCGAACCGTGTCCTCTTTTTGCAGAGGAGGAGCAGGCAGAAGAAGGACATCCCCGAGGGCCCGCTCATCAAGATCTTGTCTCTGCTGCCGTACAGGTCGCTCTGCCGCTTCAAGTGTGTGTCCAAAGAGTGGCTTGCACTCTGCTCCGACCCAAGCATCGTCAAGAACTCCCTCAAGGCGCTCAAGGCGCAATCCGGCTTCTTCCACAACGGCAAATCTGACGGCAAACCCTCTTTTCATAATTTGAATGGATGTGGCCCCCCTTTGCTCAACCCTGCTCTACCTTTCTTGCACGGCTACACATGCTCCAGGGTTCAGCATTGCAGCAACGACCTTGTGCTTTGCACATGCTGGAAATCTGGTCCTGAGGGAGATGAGATGGTTTTTGTGGTGTGCAATCCCACAACTCACCAGTGGACCGAGCTGCCTCTCATGGTATTGCCGGATAGAGAGGAACATGAAAAGGAAGGGGAAAATGAATATGATGATGAAGAAGAAGAAGAAGAAAAAGAAGAAGAAGAAGAAGAAGAAGAAGAAGAAGAAGAAGAAGAAGAAGGGGAAGAGAAAGATGAAGAAGAAGAAGAAGAAGAAGAAGAAGAAGAAGAAGAAGAGGAAGATGAAGAGAAAGAGGAAGAAGAAGATGATGGTGACTTTGAGTATTTCGACCTAACAGAGGCCTACCTCGGATTCGACCCAGCTTTTCCGACTTTCTTTGTGGTGCTTGTGCTGTTGAGTGGTTATCTAGATGACGTGGCGATCTACTCGTCGGAAACTAGACACTGGATCCGGAGAGGGTGGAGATATGGAGCTAATCCTCTTGCTACTGCAGATTGTGTCTTCCTCAATTTTTGACTGTAACTAGCAGGAGCTCTGCTTATTCATTATAAGAAGGGGGAACATAAGTTACATATTACACTCAACCCTAAGGTTGTTCTCTGAAACGCCATATTACTCATGGCAAAGTTAGTTTCTATTTTCTATTGTACTGTCTACTCTATACGCAATTTGTACCATCATCAGGTCCGCTGCAACCAACTCAGCCACTCGGGGAGCAGTCATCAATTTCTGCTGGAAAATACGTCGCCCTCTCTCTTTCCAAATGTGCCACACAATATAGACCGAAGCTGTGATCCCTTTCTTTCTGTTGATATCCAGTTTTCCTTCATTCAGCTTTGACCACCAGTCTTGAATGGTCGTCGAGGATGAAGCAGCAAGAAACTCCAGCGGATATTGCCCAGCGAATTGTGCCCAGACCTCCTTGGCAAAAGGACATTGCAGTGCAAGGTGCAGTGCCGATTCCAGTTGCTGATCGCAAAGACAACAATGATCGTCGTGAGGCCAGCCTCTGGATTGTAGTCAATCAGCAGTCCAATTTCTATTCTGAAGTAACAGCCAAATGAAAAAATTTGTTTTTCCCTCAGCATGGATGTTCCATACTTTCTCAAGGTCTGGTTCCCAAATTCTCGCAAGGAATTGCGCAGCATAAGCAGATTTAGCAAAGTACTTTCCGTCTGCGGTAAGCCTCCAGGTAATGACATATGTATGTTCTGTTAGCTGAATTCCCTGCAGCTTGTCCCATAACAGCATGAATTGATCGAGTTGTGTAGTTGTATTTAGGCGCTGTAGTCCTCTCAACCATCTGTGACCTGAGAGAGCATCTTTTACCGACATTGTTTTTCTGCGCGCCAAAGGAAACAAATCCGGCGCGAGCTGACAGGGGCGTGGCCGTCAAGCCAGGCATCTGTCCAGAAAAATGCAGTTTCTCCATTGCCAATGGTGATTGACGTGCAGGCGGCGAATAGAGATTTGTCAGTTTCTCCATCGAAGCCATTCCCATCTCAAGCGTAGGGCATGACTGAACGCCTGCAAATCTTTGATTCCAAGACCACCAAACTGTTTTGGGGCACAAATTCTCTTCCAGTTTACAAGGCATTTGCCTCCTTTTGCCTCCTCATCAGCAGCCCATAAGAAGTTTCTCCTGATCTTGTCTAACCTTTTCACTAGCCATTTATCTGCCGAGAAGGTTGTGAGGAAAAAAGTTGTCGTGGAAGTGATGACAGAGTTAACCAGTTCTAGTCTGCCCTTTCTATTTAGAAGCTTTCCTTTCCATCCTTTCAAGCGGCCTTGCGCTCTATCCAACAGTGGCTGAACTTCAATTCTCCTTGGCTTCCTGAAATT
The DNA here is from genome assembly GCA_947311845.1 of Poa pratensis. Taxonomy (NCBI): domain Eukaryota; kingdom Viridiplantae; phylum Streptophyta; class Magnoliopsida; order Poales; family Poaceae; genus Poa; species Poa pratensis. The sequence goes on from CAMZMU010000062.1 coordinate 1,306,012, forward strand.
TAGGGGTAGACCAAGGTAGCGACAAGGAAAAACTCCACTGGTGCCTCCAAAATCCTGTAAAATGTCCTCCAAGTTCATGCCCTCACATGAAACGGGATAAACCACACACTTTTGAAAACTTGTTCGAAGTCCAGAAACATCGCCGAAAAGACTCAAAATTCTTTGTATTGCAGTGATGTCTTCTTTTACTGGGTTAACGAGTAGGGCTGCATCATCCGCATAGAAGCTTGCACGCATTCTTGCAGTCCCGAGCCAAAGAGGCGAGAGGACCTGATTGTCAGTAGCTAGCTCTAGCAACTTCACCAGAGGCTCTAAAACCAGGATAAAAAGCATGGGGGACAGGGGGTCCCCTTGCCGTAGGCCACGCCGGTGTGAGAAAGCCTTTCCTGGGCTTCCATTAAGGAGGATTCTCGAAGAGGAGGACGCCAGAATCAGAGCAAGCATGTTACGCCAACGTTGGCCAAATCCCAGCTTAGTTAACACCTTGAACAGGAAGCCCCAATGCACCGAATCAAAGGCCTTGGCAATATCGAGCTTCAAAAAGATGAGAGGAATCTTCTTTATCTTGGCCTGCCTGATCACATTTCTGACATAAAGGAAATTTTCATGGATAGATCGTCCTTTAACAAAAGCACTCTGCCCACGGGAAACAAGGTGATCAAGTTCAGGGGCCAGCCGGGTTGCCAAAAGTTTGCAAAGAATTTTCGCTGCACTATGCATCAAGCTGATAGGCCGGTAGTCTTTAGCATCTGCCGCCCCCTCCTTTTTTGGCAACAACACCACATTGGCAGAATTCAGCAGATGCCAATGCTTCCCTTTCAAACAATGCATGTGATTCATTGCAGCAAGCAAATCAACCTTGATCAGATTCCAATTACTCTTGTAAAAACTGCCAATGAACCCATCGGGGCCGGGAGCTTTCTCTCCATGCATATCATCAATCACCTGTTTTAACTCTTGCATTGTGAACTGTGCATCAAGGTGAGAAAGATTTCGTTCCTGCAGGCCAAGGTTTCCCCACTGCAGATCAGCGCTGGCTTCAACACTTGTTCCCATGAGCAACTTATAATGGTCAAACAGGATTTGGGCTTTCTTTTCGTGCAAGGTTTCAGGTCCATCCGCACCTAGCAGGCTTGGGATATGATTTTTCCTCCTTCTGCCCGTCGCTCTGATGTGGAAAAGTTTTGTATTGGCATCACCGGCTTTTATCCAAGTTAACCGAGATCTTTGCCGCCATTTCATTCTGTCCACTGCTGCAATACCCAGCAATTTGTTTTTCAAAAAAGTCCTCAGATTTCTTTCCTCAACAGACAGCTGTCTACTTTCCTGAGCAACATCTAGATTGAAAATCACCTCGTTCGCAACTGAGCTGACGAATCTGGCATGTTTGATCAGCGACTTGTTCCAAACTTTTAGGGCTTTTGCAGTTCTTGACAGCTTGGTGTGTAAGACCATCACTGGATCTCTGGATTTGACCTGTTTATTCCAAGCAAGTTGGACAACTTGTTGAAAATCTGGCTGCTGCAACCACCATGTCTCGAACCTGAACCCTCTAAAGAACTTTCTCTGCATTTTGCTGAGCAATAACGGACAATGGTCAGAGACGTTGGAAGAGGCTGGGGTTAGCTGATATTGAGTGAAGGTGCTCTCCCAGCCCTTAGTGACCAAAACTCTATCAATTCTTGTCATCGTGGCCTGCTGTCTTTCCTTAGACCAAGTGAACCGACGGCCAAAGAGGGGGTGGCTCATGCATTTCGTGACCGACGAAGAAACGATAGTCACAGTGGACACAAAGGGTGAGGTATGGGACACAATTCCTTTTCCGAATGCCTTGGATTCCAGCAACGGCCGTGCCTCAACTTCAATGATAGGGCAGTCTCAGGGGCTCCTGCATATTTGGTACATAGATGCCGAGGAGTGCTACAAGCTCTCCGTTTGGGTTCTCGAGGACTATCACAGTGCACGGTGGACCAAGAAGGCTAGCGTTTACGTTTTGGATCAGTTTGATAAGATACGTCAGTGTTATTTCGAGGTGATTGCAATTCATCCGGAACGGAACCTTATCTTCATTACCGACAGCGAGATGAGCACCATTTCGTATGACATGGATAAAGAGGAGAAGCATGGTGATGTCTGCACTTGTGGAGAACTCCTAGGGTGTCTACCTTATTTTCCCTTTGTTGCCGAGCCGCTGTAAGAAGTCGCTGCATTCCAAATGGTGTTAAGTTCGGGTGCCATGCCTTTTTTTACTACCCTCTCCTGGCGCTCCATCAACACATCTTTTGAACAATGTAGTCAACAAAAATTTGTAGCGACAAGACTCGTTTTGTTTTCATGGTCCATTTCCAACTATGATTACTAGGTTCTGTGTACAGATCTGTACTGATGTTCATCCATAAGATGTGGCTGCGGAATATGCTTGACGATGGTGTCTGGCTTCATTGCTGATTTATTTGTTTCTCTGTCACATGTAATTTTCTGCAGTAGACCTTTTTTAGAACTTTCCCATTACACCTATTTGTATTCATCTAGCAGTAAGTAATCGACATGTCATTCAACTGGTTTTCTATTTGTATAGTTAACACTGAAGGATAATTGGAGCCGTTCTGCAAAATCCCTGCTATTTCGTGCGATCTCCACTATCCTTCGTGAAAAGATTTTCTGCTATGGCGAATAAACTGATTCGGCTTTCCCACAAACAAAAAAAAGGAATGCATGCCTACTCCTTAAAAAAAAAAGGAATACATGCCTACTTTTTTCGTTCTTTCCATTTAATGTTATTTACTTTATAATTTTTGTTGTGTATGTAAATACAAACGTATTTTATTTTGTTTAGACTTTTCTTGTGACGATATGAACATATTTTCCAATACATTAATAATTATATCATGTGCATGGTGGATAGTTATCTCGACCGTAAGAACATTTAGCTTGATTATTGGAATATTGATTTCAATTTCAAGATCCTTCTTGTCTCACTTAGTTTTTTGGTTCGTCGACTTATTTATATTTGTTCATTTTTTTTGGTTCACGTTTAACTATTTATTTGGCTTACTTAGTTTTTTTCCGCCTTATTTTGTATCGGATTGTTGCTTCTCGGTTCCTCTCCTAATTAATGTTTCAGTTCACCGTTACTTATTAATTTGAAATATTTTTGTTCAATCTCGTCAATGATTTTTCGTTTCGATACATGAGGGGAGACAAGCAAAAACGTACGACAATTTTAAAAAATGAAATGAAATCATTGGCACTAGAACACAGGATTTTTTAATATAGTAGAAACCCCACCCGGGTGAGAATTCCCGAAAACTGCCCCCGATGGGATCGAACTCGGGTCTCTGGGTTAGCCACTCCGCCCCCAAACCACTGGGCCACTGCCCCATCCTCCACAGGGACAATTTTGGTGCCGGTAAATTATGCGACGTCTCTGTAATTCCTTCCCACTTAGGAAAAGTTCTTACTTCCGAGGCCTTTTATCAGGGTTTTGTCGGCATACATGCTCTAGCGCTTTACAAAATCGTTGGCATATAGATGAGTTACCGAATGATTTCCCCGACTGGCTGTCAGCATATCCAGGCCTACGGCATATGGCCACTTTCAAAATGTTGTCTGTTGGTATATTGACCAGCCATGTGTATTTTGTCTGGCGGCAATTGAAGTTTGACGCCGGCTATGCGAGAGACGCCGACAACTATGCTGAGGCGAATTGCGTCGCTTGAGGGCGCGGTATACATGGTTTCGGATACCGGTTCAAAAAAAATTCCGGAGGGGGCCGAAATTTCCGGTAACCGGGGTTACCGGAAAATACCGGCCGTAACCGGCCCAAAATTTCGGCAAGAATTTAGTATTAAACTTAAAACATCGAAAAAATCGAAATTTAAATTTTTCAAGCACGAATTTGTTTCAAATTTGACTAATCCGAGATTTTTCATCCGATATATGCAAATTCTAGGGGGTCCGATAAATCCGGTTACCGCCGGTTACCGCGGAATTCCGGCCGGTAACCGAAACCTTGGCGGTATATGAGCTCCCGACTCGATGCTCTGATAGAAAAGATGATTCGACTTACAAGTAACTTCCGGTCAATCCATGATCCGAGTCCCACAAATAACATGGCAGTTCGTGAATTGTCATAGGATTTTTTTTATCAACGACTGTCCGGCGCGTGTTAGCCCATGAACAAATCGGAAGCCTGTTCAGTTCGATACCTTTTAAATAGCTCTATAGGTGTCTGTCAGATACACTCATACAGCTACTCTGTTCTATGTTCTAGCCCAATAGCTTTTTTAAGTCGCTCTATGGCACTAATCTCTCGTAGCATCACCACTTAAACTGTGGAGGAGCATCATTTAAAGTACTCACTTCTCTAATGAACAGAAAAATACTTCAAATCAAGATAAAATATATATGAAAGCTATGCGCGTCCATGGTAGGTTCCTCGGTTTCGAGTTTCATCGGTTGTTTTTTTTTAGAAAAGGGAATTTTATTACTCCCAGCCTCTGCATCGAGTGATGCACACAGCCGATTATTACAAGGTCTCAAGTAGCAATTATTAAAAGTTTAACAAAGCAGCGATCACGCAGGATCAAAGCACAGCTCAGAAAACGAACACCGATGACAGAGATAAAAGACTACAAAAGTCTACTAGTATGCTGCCACGTATGCCGGGAGAAAAACTCCTGTGCCACCAACAGGAGCCGCGCACATCCAGCCACCATAAGGTCTCGCTGGGACGAAGGCAGCAAGAAAGCCCAAAGCTGGATCCAGTGCGCCGCCATATGGATAACCTGTAAGACATGAAAATTTTCCTTCCTGTTAAAAACAAGATTGTTCCTACAATTCCAAATAGACCAACAAATAGCTGAGACGCCGATGCGAATCCTATCCTTGGTCTTTATATCCATCCCATTCAACCAATTCCCAAACATATTGGTAACATTGGTAGGAGGAGGAATATTGTAAGTACAAAAAATAACACGCCAAACAAGTTGAGCAAAAGGGCAGGAAATAAATAGATGTTCCACCGATTCATCGTTCCCACAAAAGGAACAACGAGAGTCACCTTTCCAATTTCTTTTTGCCAAGTTATCCTTAGTGAGTATTACTTTTTTCTGAAGGAACCACATAAAAACTTTAATCGTAAGTGGGATTTTCAGTTTCCATAAGTACTTATGCAGAAATCTAGTATGTCCATTCATCATGTCTTCATACATAGATTTAACTGTAAAAGTGCCATTCTGTGTCAAGTTCCAATAAAAACTATCCGGAACATCATTGAGGGTAATATCCATTAGTCTAATACATAAATGAGACCACATGTCCCACTTGTTCCCTACAAGTGCCCTACGAAAGCCTATGTTTAAGGGAGGAGCATTGTGCAGCACATCATGAACCGAAACATTCTGTTGTTGCACAATGTTATAGAGTAATGGATATTGGTCTTCCAATGGTGTTTTGCCCAGCCAGGTATCTTCCCAAAACCTGGTGATTTCCCCATTGCCAACTCGGAAAGATCCTCTACTAAAGAAATCTTCCTTTACCCGCATAAGACCTTTCCAGAATGGAGAGTCATTAGGTTGTGCTTCCACGTGAGCTAAAGTTTTACTATGAAGATATTTGTTTTGCAGCAATTCCTGCCAAACCCCTTCTTCATTTAAAAGTTTAAACAACCATTTACTGAGTAAACATTTGTTCTTTAGTTCTAGCACTTCCACTCCTAAACCACCCTGGTCTTTCGGTCTACATATGATGTTCCATTTTGTTAACCTATATTTCTTTTTGTTCTCATCGCTCTGCCAAAAAAAGCGAGATCTATAAAAGTCAAGTCTTTTTCGTACCCCTTTTGGTATTTCTAAAAAAGACAACATGAACATCGGTAAACTTGTTAATACTGAATTAACAAGAACTAGCCGATCCCCATAAGATAACATCTTACCCTTCCAACATCCTAGCTTGCTCTCGAAACGACTCTCAACTGGGTACCATTCGGAATTCCGAAGTTTCCTATAATGAATGGGAACCCCAAGATATTTAAAAGGTAGAGAACCAGACTACAACCGAAGATTTGTTTATACTGGGTTTCTACATCCTTTGCTGCCCCGAAGCAGAAAATCTCGCTCTTATGAAAATTGATTTTAAGCCCTGAGAGTTGTTCGAAGATGCATAGAATGAGTTTCATATTGACCGCTTTTTCTAGATCGTGCTCCATGAACAGAATAGTGTCATCGGCGTATTGCAAAATAGATAGGCCCCCTTCTACTAACTGAGGGATAAGACCACCTATTTGTCCATCTTCCTTCGCCCGTGCGATAAGAATGGCTAGCATGTCCGCCACTATATTAAAGAGCATTGGCGACAAAGGATCTCCCTGTCTGAGTCCTTTCCTAGTCTGGAAATAATGACCGATGTCATCATTCACCCGAATGCCTACGCTCCCCCCCTGAACAAATTGCGTAATCCAGTTGCACCATTCCTGTGTAAAACCTTTCATACGCATAGCTTGTTGGAGAAACGGCCATTTAACTTTATCGTAAGCTTTCTCAAAGTAAATTTTAAAAATGACACCATTCATTTTCTTCCTTTGAAGTTCATGAATAGTTTCATGCAAGACCACCACCCCTTCGAGTATGTGTCGACCAGGCATAAACGCCGACTGCGTCGGTCTAATTATCTTTTGAGCAATTTCGGTAATACGATTAGTACCTACTTTCGTAAAATTTTTAAAACTGACATTGAGAAGACAGATCGGTCTATATTGCTGAATCTGTACCGCATTATCTTTCTTAGGTAATAAAGTGATGACTCCAAAGTTCAGTTTGAACAAAGACAGATTTCCTTGCTTTAACTGAACAAATAAAGCCATTAAATCATCTCTAATAACCTCCCAAAAGGTTTTATAGAATTCAGCCGGAAATCCATCGGCTGTAAAGTCTCAATTTGCATAGAATGAGTTTCATCGGCTGTAAAGTCTCAATTTTGTACCGATGGTGCAGTCTAGCCACTCGAGCCGGATCTCCTCGGCCCGGAGCACCTCGATGCCGGCGCTATCCTTGTCTGCCTCGTTGACGTCATCCTCCTCCTCCTGCTCTTCACCGCCAGGCTCGTCATGCATGAGGATGGTTATCTTCCTGGCGCGGTGAAAATCCTGTGCGCGATTGGCGTCCTCCACCATCCGACGCGCCTCAGTTGTTTCGGTGTTGTAGGAGCGGTGGTCGAGCAGGACGATGCCAGTCTCGCGCCAGAGCGGGCGGCGCCATCGTCGTGAGAGCCTCACGAAAGGGAGTGAAGGAAAGTATGTCGATCAGCAGGTCGTCGGGGAGGTCGGAGAGCCGGTCCGGTGCGGCAGCCGCCATGGACGTAACGTAAGATGGATTTATGTTAGGGCTTGCCCGATAGTGGAACCCTTTACGATATGACGGAAAAGCCCAGTTACACTAGTAGGGAAAAGCCTACCGCTGGCGGACGGAATTGGCCTACCGCTGGCGGGCGGCCGATCATTACGCCAGTGGTAATTTATACCGCTGGCGGGCGGCCGCCCGCCAGCGGTACGGCTAGTTACCGCTGGCGGGCACAATTTCTCCCCGCCAGCGTTAGATTGGATAGCGCTGGCGTGCAGCCACGGCCGACAGCGGTACATTTTTTGAATTTTTTTTCCGGAAAATCGTATTCCAGCAGTATCTACAGTACAGTAAATTCAAATACAAGCATCAAACAAACAACAGAAATATAGACGACCACATACAAATGATCAAAGTGCCATAAATAGATACCTTAGTTCATCACACATGCATTACAAACCTAAAACGACATATATAGTACTTAAGCTAAAGTTCGATAAGGTAAACAACATGCATTAGTTCATAACTTAACCTAACTTGAAATTTAACCTAAAACTACTCATCGATATGACCCCAGCATGAACTTATGTCGGATGAGTCGTCTGATGACTCATCGAGATCATCCCAGAAGCTCGAATCAGAATCGTCGTCGGTCTTCTTGCACGGCAGCGCTGCACTGGAGGGTCCGGCGACGTCGGAGCTCGCCTGCCTCTTCTTGTTCCTCGCGGCGTAGAAGTCTAGCTCCGCCTGCACCAGATCAGGCGGTTCTGGCGCAGCGTGCCATCCGCCACTCGTCGATCTCGGTAAGGTGGCGAGCTATCCCCTGGCGGCGGTTACGCCGCGCCTCGTCTACGTCGACGATCTCCATCGCGGCGCGAGGAACTCAGCCTCCTCCCGGTTCGGAACGTCAGGGAAGTTGAGCTCAGCACGAGGCCGTCCAAACCTCCAGGCTGCCGCGTCAAATGTGCGCGCGGTGAGCTCCGCCTTATCGAAAGTCCCCATGTACCAACGGTGGCCGTCCACGGTGATCTCCGCGGACCAACGGCCAGATGGGCGGTGACGGACACCAACGAACCCGCTCATGGAGCGGCGGCGCGGCGGCATTCGCTGCATACAAGGCAAATATAAAATGTTAAACAACAAATTTCAGTATAGAAATTGTAATAAGATGTAAAAACACAAACAAAATGATTAATGCCTCATCGCCATTCTTAAAATGTAATAGAGTCAACTCTAAAGAATGCCTCATACTTAGAGTGGACACACAAATTATTCAGAGATGGCGTTAGCGAAACTTGTATGATGCAGAAAATTTGATATTTGTGCATATCACAAGTTTCACTCACACCACCTCTGAATCACATATGTAGTGCCACACCATTTTAATCATCGGCAACCTAATAAAAATACAAAACATAACAACATTTTCGGCCAAAGTCATGTCAAAATTCACGAGAAATTTTAGCATGACTTTGGCTAAAAATATGACATATGAGTACCCGAATATGCCGGAATGGAAGTTAATCAACATTCCGGCAATCTCAAATGTCTCTAGAGTACCTGCACACATTCATACACAACCAAAAGATATGCAAAAGGCGGCATTTAGATTTTGCAAATTATCTAAAAATAGATTATTTCACCACACTAATTTATGCATTTCAATTTTGCAAATACCTAAACATATAGGATAATTTGAACCTAACATAAACATCAAGTAATTTTAACTAACCTAGTTTGAACTAAATTAATTAGGGAGAGGAGGAAGATGGACGGCGGCGGTTACCTCGACGGCGGTCGACGGGGACGGCGCGGGTGCGGGGACGACGCGGGGGCATGATGCGTGTAAAGTCACACGTCCGTTGGAAACCCCAAGAGGAAGGTATGATGAGTGTAGCAGCAAGTTTTTTCTCAGTATGAAACCAAGGTTATCGAACCAGTAGGAAGTCAACGTTGCTCTGAAGGTGTCAACGGCGCCAGAAAATATGGTGGTTGCCTAGGGGGAGGCAAAAGTCTTCTGACTCGTCGACTTGGAACCTGCACACAACAATCAAACTACTTTGCCCCAACGAAACAGTGAGGGTGTCAATCTCACCGGCTTGCTAAAAACAAAGGATTAGACGTATAGTGTGGAAAATGATGTTTGTTTGCAGAGAATGAAAAAGAACAATGATTGCAGTAGGTTGTATTTCAGATGTAAAAGAATGGACCGGGTCCACAGTTCACTAGTGGTGTCTCTCCATAATAAAATACTAACATGCTGGGTGAACAAATTACAGTTGGCCAATTGACAAATAGAGAGGGCATAACAATGCACATACATATCATGATGATCAATATGAGATTTATTTTGGGCATTACGACAAAATACACAGACCGCCATCCAGCATGCATCTGTGTCTAAATAGTCCACCTTCAGGTTAGCATCCGCACCCCTTCCAGTATTAAGTTGCAAGCAACAGACAATTACATTAAGTATGGTGCATAATGTAAACAACACAAATATCCTTAGACAAAGCATTGCTGTTTTACCCCTAGTAGCAACAGCACATCCACAACCTTAGAACTTTCTGTCACTGTCCCAGATTAAATGGAGGCATGAACCCACTATCTAGCATAAATACTCCCTCTTGGAGTTACAAGCATAAACTTGGCCAAAGCCTACACTAATAACGGAGAGCATGCAAGATCATAAACAACACATATATGATAGATTAATAATCAACTTGACATAGTATTCAATATCCATCGGATCCCAACAAACACAATATGTAGCATTACAATAAGATGATCTTGATCATGATAGGCAGCTCACAAGATCTAAACATGATGGCACAAAAGGAGAAGACAACCATCTAGCTACTGTATGGACCCGTAGTCCAGAGATGAACTACTCACGCATCACTCCGGAGGCAGGCATGGCGATGTAGAGCCCTCCGGTGATGATTCCCCTCTCCGGCAGGGTGCCGGAGGAGAACTTCTGAACCCCCCGAGTTAGGGTTGACGGCGGTGGCGGCAGCGGATGTTTTCTGGAAATATGGCTCGGTGTTTTAGGGTTTTCGCGTCTGGAGGAATAAATAGGCGAAGGGGCGACGTCGGTGGAGGCGCGGGGCCCGCTCACCATAGGGTGGCGCGGCAGGGGGCCCACCCGCGCCGCCATACGGTGAGGGCGCCCTGCTGCCCCTCTTCGTCTCCTCTTCGGACTTCTGGAACGTGTCGGGCAAAATAGGCATCTGGGATTTTGTTTCGTCCGATTCCGAGAATATTTCCAGAACAGCTTTTCTGAAGCCAAAAACAGCAGAAAACTGGAACTGGCACTGTGGCATCTTGTTAATAGGTTAGTCCCAGAAAATGCATAAAAATGCTATGAAGTGTGAATAAAACATGTAGCTATTGGTATAAAACTAGCATGGAACATAAGAAATTATAGATACGTTGGAGACGTATCAAGCATCCCCAAGCTTAGTTCTACTCGTACTCGAGTAGGTAAACGATAACAACAATAATTTCTGAAGTGACATGGTACCAACATAATCTTGATCAATAATATTGTAAAGCATATGAGCTGAGATCAAATCATTCAAGCAAAAGTTTATAATGATATAAAAGATAACAAAACAAGTTAGTTAAACAAGCTAAAAGTTTTCATGAATGATTGCTTTAAAGTCATGAAACCGTACAAGGTTCATTAAAGATGTGTTAAGTATCCAATGTAGGAGTTCTATCCTTCAATTCCAAGCATCAAGTAATCTTTCACAACATAGAAGGATTCAGCCAAGTAAAAATAAACATGAACATCATGAATCAACTGTTTCGAAATCTACTCAACCGGTGAGCGTAAGCATTTGGTATTGGCACCAGGATGTTATGGCTAAAAGATCATTGATGGGGTTTGGAAGGCCAAAGGAAGAAAGTCTCACAAAGCTATAAGTGACCATTAGACAAGAGGAAGTCTTATAATCGAAGCAATGTAAGGAGTAGTGATTGCCATGCAACGGATGCACATAGAGCTATATGTATATGAAAGCTCTCCAATGGAACTAGTGGGGTGCATCCAACTTGGTTGCTCATGAAGACCTAGAGCATTTTGAGGAAGCTCATCATTGGAATATACAACCAAATTCTATAGTGTAAATTCCCCACATAGTTATACTAGTAAAGATGAAAACTCTCTCACATGGAGTACATGTGCTGAACATGAGCACAAATGATGACTATGAATAATGCAGGTGCTTCAACATGGCCTCCATGGCTCTTTTCACTTTCAGGGGCAACACTCTAATATGACAACACACTTTTTGTTACAAATAACTCACAACGAACTAAAACATGATGTAAACTGTATGCCTCTGTCAGTGTAGCAGGATATGCAATGATCTAGCGTAACATGGTAAACCGCACATCAGCTGTATAGAATCATGCAAATCAATATGTATATGATGAATGACAGCAAGTCATGTAATGTAAGATGAAAGTTGCATGGCAATATATCTCGGAACAGCTATGGAAATGCTGTAGTAGGTAGGTATGGTGGCTGTTTTGAGGAAGATGTATGGGTTTATGTGTAGGACAACAAGAGAAAGTTCTCCCACGGGTTTGGATGTACTGGCGAAGTATGCACAACTCTCAATGTGAGCAGAAGGCAATGCACAGCACCGAACAGGCTAGCAATATATGGATGGTGGAAGTGCCAAAAACCGTAGCTCAACATTAGTAAAAAAGAACTCACAAGCTTATTACAAACATCTAGCAGGTTCAACATTAAGAACATGATTAAAGTTTACTCCAAGAAGGGTCGTTCACGGCGGTACAAGTACCCCGTTAGATCCCTCGTCCTTCAGCACAACTTAGTTATTACGAATCACTTTTAGACATGGAAAGCTATCAAGTCCAACTACACCTTCAACAATTTAAATAGAGTTTGTAGTACGGTACAAGCTTAAAGACAACTATCCACTCATAATTTTAACTTAATTAACCAGCAAGCTTCACCATCTAAATACCTCAAAACATTTGCAAAGAATCAAATCATCAAAGTTCAATGATATACAAGACTATGCAAGTTATTACTATACCACTACCACATGCAGCATTTTCTGAACCAACACATCAACCAAGTAACTAAACAAAAACTCTCCAAATGATTTACATATGAAACAAGAGAGTACTACTCCACAAGAATTAACAGCTCTAAAAGAGATGCATAAAAAACAGGAGCTAAAAACATAGCAGTAGCTAGATAAGAATACTCAAAAGATATAAGTGAAGAATATGAGTATTCACATGAAAAAGCGGAGCGTGTCTCTCTCCCATACAAGAATGCTAGGATCCGACTTTATTCAGAAAAATAAAAACAACAAACAAAAATAAAAGCAAACAGACGCTCCAAGTAAAATACATAAAATGTGGAAGAATTAAAATATAGTTTCACTAGAGATGACCTGATAAATTGTTGATGAAGAAGGGGATGCCTTGGGCATCCCCAAGCTTAGACGCTTGAGTCTTCTTGAATATTGCAGGGATGACCCACGGGGACATCCCCAAGCTTAGGCTTTTCACTCTTCTTGATCACATCATATCATCCTTCTCTCTTGCTCCTTGAGAACTTCCACCACACCAAAATCAGGTAACTCGTTAGAGGGTTAGTGCATAATCAAAAATTCTCATATTCTACTGTGACACAATCATTACCAAAGCTTCTAGACATTACTTACATCCACTGATGTTTAATGGAGCAAAGAAATCTAATCAAACATAGTAAAAGAGTTACAGGCTTCTAAAGCAGGAGTGGGTGGTGTTCCTACCAAACTTTCAATAATATTACAGGCTTCTAAAGCAGGAGTACCCAAGAAATTTCCACCTGTAAGAGTGTCTAGAACATACCTATACCAACTAGAGATACCAACATAAAAGTTCCTAAGGAGGATAGTGGTAGAGTGTTTCTTAGTACATCTATGATGAGCATCACTAATTCTATACCAAGCATCTTTCAAATTTTCACCTCCTAGTTGCCTAAAAGAACGAACTTCAACTTCAGGAGCATTCATTTTGAAAAACAAAATCAAACTGAATTAAACAAGTAACTAATTTTTTTGTGTTTTTGATAAAGAGAGCAAACAAGACTAAATAAAAATAAACTAAACAAGACAAATAACAAAGTAAAGAGATTGGGTGTGAGAGACTCTCCTTGCAGAAGCAATTCGGTTTTCCCCGGCAACGGCGCCAGAAAACGTGTTGCTAGCGCTAAGTTGACGAGGGAATATCTCCCCGGCAACAGCACCAGAAACTATGCTTGTACGTCACACGTCAGTTGGGAACCCCAAGAGGAAGGTATGATGAGTGCAGCGTCAAGTTTTCCCTCAGTATGAAACCAAGGTTTAATCGAACCAGTAGGAAAACGAGGTTTGCTTCGAAGGTGTTGGTGAAGGAGTGTAGTGCGGCGCAACACCAGGGATTCCGGTGCCAACGTGGAACCTGCACAACACAATCAAATTACTTTGCCCCAACTTAACAGTGAGTTTGTCAAAATCTCACCGGCTTGCTGAAAACAAAGGGTTAAACGTATCGAATGGAAAATGATGTTTGTTTGCATAAAACAGTAGAGAACAATGATTGCAGTAGATTGTATTTCAGATGTAAAAGAATGGACCGGGGTCCACAGTTCACTAGTGGTGTCTCTCCAATAAGATAACTAACATGCTGGGTAAACAAATTACAGCTGGTCAATTGACGATTGATAAGTGCATGTAACATGCATGTGTGAGCTGTGGTGTCTACTATGAGATTCATTTGGGCATTACGACAAAGTACATAGACCGCTATCCAGCATGCATCTATGCCTAAATAGTCCACTTTCCGGTTAACATCCGTACCCCTTCCAGTATTAAGTTGCAAGCAACAGACAATTGCATTAAGTAATGTGCATAATGTAAACAATACATTCATCCTTGAATAAAGCATTGCTGTTTTACCCCTAGTGGCAACAACACATCTACAAAACCTTAGAACTTGCTGTCACTATCCCAGGTTAAATAGAGGTTGAACCCAACTATCATGCATAAATACACCCTCTTGGAGTTACAAGTATTCACTTGGCCAAGTCTTCAACAAGTAACGGAGAGCATGCAAGATCACAAATGACATAGACATGATAATATAATATTCAGCTCCACATAGGTATCAATATAAGTCAGATCCCAGCAAACACAACATGTAGCATTACAATAAGATGATCTTGATCATGATAGGCAGCTCACAAGATCTAAACATGATGGCACAAGTGGAGAAGACAACCATCTAGCTACTGCTATGGACCCATAGTCCAAGGATGAACTACTCACGCATCACTCCGGAGGCGGGCATGGCGATGTAGAGCCCTCCGGTGATGATTCCCCTCTCCGGCAGGGTGCCGGGAAGAGCTTCAGAAACCCCCCGAGTTAGGGTTGACGACGGTGGCGGCAGCGAATATGTTCTGGACGAAAGGCTCGGTGTTTTAGGGTTTTCACGTCTCGGGGAATAAATAGGCGAAGGGGCGATGTCGGCGGACCCCCGAGGGGCCCAAACCACAGGCTGGCGCGGCTGGGCCCACTGCCGCGCCGCCAGGTGGTTTGGCCACCTCGTGGCTCTCCTTCGTCTCTCCTTCGAACTCCGTGTACGTGTTCGAAAAATAGGGACTTGGCCTTTTGTTTCGTGCAATTCCGAGAATATTTCCAGAAGTAACTTTCTGAAACCAAAAACAGCAGAAAACAGGGAACTGGCACTGTGGCATCTTGTTAATAGGTTAGTCCCAGAAAATGCATAAAAGTGATACGAAGTGTATATAAAACATGTAGCAAATGGTATAATATAAGCATGGAACAGCAGAAATTATGGATACGTTGGAGACGTATCACCTCCTCTGCAGGAGGCGCGGGCTTCGAAGAGCTTGCCTCCCCCGCCGAGGGGTTCGCCCCTTCCGCAGCGACGCCTAGATCGGCATCAGATGCGGCGGGCGTCTCCGCGGCTCCGTCTCCTTCCACCACAGGCACCGCGGTCTCCTTCTTCTCCTCCCCCGCCAAGCCTAGCGGGGTGAACTCCGGCATCAGCTCCAGAATCGCGAGGCGCTTCTTCATGGAGATTTGATGGAGAGGTCTCGCGAGCTCGTTGCGCGCCAAGGGGACGTCGGGTTGATGAAGACAACGCCCATGATGGAGGCGATGACGTCAGGGCTGTAGTCGCTGCAGTAAAGCCGCATCAGGTCCATGGGACCAGATTACATCCACATTGGCTTCGCGTGCTTCTTGAGAGGAGCGATGCGGCGCCTCACGAAGTCCTCGGCGAACATCTGCCCCGTGAGGCCGGCGTCACGGACGAGCCTCAGCCGTGCGACCAGGTCGACAATCTTCGGGCTCTGGAAGACCGCCTTGGACCAATTTGTATTCTTCAGCGGCGGTGCCTCAGGGACGTCGAAGAAGGAGCTCTGCGTCTTGGTGTCGATGATGAACCACCGCTGGCGGAAGTCGTCCACCTTCATCATCACCCGCGTCACGGGCTTGTCGCCGTCCCAAGATATGGGGATGTAGACACCCCCCCATGCCGTCCGCGATGCGAAAAGACACGCACCCAGACTGCTCGCCTTGCGTCGAGGACTGGAGCGCGTAGAAGCTCCGGAAGAAGGCCACCGAAGGCTCCACCCCCAAGTACCACTAGTGGGAAAACCACTGTTAGTGGCGCACCAAATCAACATTCTGTGGCGCACCCGGCCAAATTGCTTGGTGCGCCACAGAATTCACGCCACTAAATTTTTTATTTCTGTGGCGCACCGTGGCATGCGCCACAGAAACCCACTTTTTGTGGCGCACCTGGCTTGGTGCGCCACAGAAATGTGGATTTCTGTGGCGCACCTGCCTGGTGCGCCACAGAATTCTGAAAAATTAAAAAAATTCAAAAACTGCAAAAAAAAAAAAATTAAAAAAAAATCAGAAAAATCAAAATATGAAATAATATAAAAAAAATTATTTATTCGAATTATTTTCAGATTTTTTGAATCTTTTGAACTCCACCTTCCCGCTAGGTCACCCATCCTCCAAGTGCTCCAACCCTAGCATGCTTAACTTCTAAGTTCCACCCACTTCACCTACCCTTGTGCTCCTCAAGTTCTTATTGATATATATATCATATGAATCCTCTTAAGGCTTGTATGTGTGTATATTACCTATGTCTTATAAATGTGTGTTTTTAAAGTTCAGATTTTTCAAAAACTTCTAAACTTTGAAAAGGAGATTAAAAAGTTTCAAAAGATCCTAAAAAATTCAAAAACTTAAAAAATATCCAAAAAAGTCAAAACATTTAAAAAAGTCAAAACACTTCAAAAAAAATCAAAAAACTTAAGAAATTCAAAAAATCAAAAAAGTCAAAACACTTAAAAAACATTCAACAATCTTCTTTGTTATACATTTCTGTGTCTTTTTTGAATTTTTGAATTTTTTGAATTTTTTTTTGATTTTGCTGCGAAAAATCGTCTGTTTAAAATAACTTTTTTTCTTTTGAATTTGAGGAATCTGTGAATTGCTGACCGGGTAAACCCTGGTGGATTCGAATTCCATTTTTTCTCTAGTTTTTTTGGCATATTTTTTGCATTATTCCGACGTCGTATGCAAAAGTTATGGCCGTACAAAGATTTCTTTTTCATTTGTTGCAGAAAAGGTCAAAATTCATATTTCAAAATTTCTACACGTACTAGACACTCATACCTAGCCACATGTTAAAGAGTTTTAATTTTTGAATTTTTTTTCATTTTCTTTTATTTTCTGCAAGACTAAAAAGGCGATCCACGGGGGTGGGATTTGAAAAATGAAATTTTGTGGCGCACCCAGCTTGGTGCACCACAGAAAGTCACATTTCTGTGGCGCACCTGCCTGGTGCGCCACAGAATGTCAACTTTCTGTGGCGCACCTGCCTCGTGCGCCACAGAATTTTTTTTTTTAAATTTAACCGGCCTCCGGATAACTTTCTGTGGCGCACTTGGCCATGTGCGCCACAGAAATATGACTTTCTGTGGCGCACCAAGTAAGGGTGCGCCACAGAAAATAATTCTATGGCGCACCAATTAAGGGTGCGCCGCAGAATCACAACCCACCTATAATGGTTTTCCTACTAGTGTACGCACAAATATGCGAAGATGGCGAGGATCAAGACGGAGTTGGGGTGGAGATGGAGGAGTTGGATCTGATAGAAGGCCAAAATTTCCTCCAAGAAAGGGGAATAAGGCGGCACCAGACCGGCGAAGACGGTCTAGAGGAAAATGGGGTAAAACCCCGCAGCGAGCCTGCCGAGGCGCGCCGCCTTGAGGACGCTGGCGCTGTGCTCGTTGTTCTTTCCGGTGGCCATATGCCGGATCTTATCCAGCGGCGCCTCCGAATTAATGCGTGTCCCGAGCAGCGCGGGCGTGAGTTCTTCCTCCTGCTGCGCGTCAGCAGGTGGACTCACCATCGCCGCCTTGTCCTTCTTTGGGCTCATGGTCGGCGAAGAGGAAGCGGTGACGAATCTCGGTGAAGAAAAATGGGCGCCGGAGACGAAGAATCTCAGGAGACAAGAGCTAGGAGATGGGCGCGAGAGTGAAGCAGTAACTGCTGCTCGAACCGGCGCCGCAGGCTTTATATCACCTCAGAGCAGTTACCGAGGCATAGTGGGTCCCCCCACGACGCCCACTTCGCCGAAGGGAACGTGTCGTCGCAAGTGCGTGACTGATCGACGCGTGTCTCGGGCCGGCCGGACACTTTGGGCCCATGACGCTTTGCCTGCGTCTATTGGACTCTGCCATGCCCATCATGGCCCGGGGGCTACTGTCGGCCCAGTGAAAACCAGGGTGTGCAGGGCCCATCCTCCACAGCCGACGGTTGAAATTCTACTAAGGACCAAGCCTACGGCTTGGAGAGACTCAGGAGGAAAATCTCCTCGTGAGGGCTCAGGAGGCAGCAAACGCCTGCAGAGGCCCCCCTTCACTGCTGCCCCCTCTACAAGATAATCTCCCCTGGAGAGAAGTCAATGCCAAATCCTCCACAAGGCCTCACAGGCCTTGTAGGGATTCCTTCACTGCAAAGCAACCTCTGCAGAGCGCATATGGCCTCTGCAGCAGCCGCAGAGTGACGAGCGCCTCTGCGCGCGGTGACAACGACGCCGCAGTTGCCATTCTGGTGATAAAAGGAGTCAACAAAGCTGTGCATCCCGCACCGGACTACAAGGATTACCTCTTTGGTGATTAAAGGAGATGGCCGGCGCTACGCTCCAAGGCCAACGTCACCGTGGGCATCCCCACGGTCCTCTGCAGCACCAGCTGGCCGTCCTGCATGGACGGTGGTCTTCCTGCCACAAGCGCCAGCTTTATGACCATGGACCGAGTCCATGGACAGCCGAGCTGTGGTGCACCTCGCTCCCCCTTTCGTCGCCATGTGGGAACCCTTCCGCCGCGCAGGGCACAGGGATGAGGCCCGGGGCGCCTATAAAAGGAGAGGGTGCTCTACTGTAGCAAAGGATCGCATTCCAACTTAGCATAGCTACCCACACGCAAGGAGGAAGAAGGCCCTAGCAGTCCCTGCTTGAGCACACCACTGCCATAAGAGAGCCCTCGGCAAGCTCATTGTACTGTAACTCATACTGCAGTGCAATACAGATAAGCAGGAGTAGCGGTGTTACCTCCACACGAGGGCCGTGAACCTGGGTACGGGCTCATGTCCATCTCGGCCGTGATGTCCCTCCTCATGCTCGACGAACACCGTCGCCGTGCAGGTTGAGGGTTGTTTGACTAACGTGTTCAGCCCCTTACACGAATACTCTTCGAGAGTGTGACCACCCCTGTTTCGTGGGAGTCATTCTCCGACAAAAACGACCACACATGATAAAATACACGGACATGATTCTATTTTATTTCTTTAATTCGAAACATAAAGACTTAGTATGCATATGCTCCGATTAAATGCATTATTTCATATCACATAATTCTTGATTTCATGTTTTCTCTATTGACCAGTCAATCACCATAATGAACGGTGTAACCTGCATATGAGATATAAGGTTTTCCATATTAGTTTCGTCCATAAAGATATTATAATCAAGGCAGCGATGTAAAAATTATAAGAAAAAGAACAAAAACAACATACCTGCATAGTCTGTGCCTTCGGGCAATGCATTACCACACACATGTGTAATATTTGCCCCCTAGCTAGACTAATGTCAGCCAATTCCTCAGCTGTAAATGCGTTACAAATGGCTTCGACGTTACATTTTCTCACTACTTTGCAGCACTCACTGTCGTCAGGGTCAAGCAAGGGATGTTAAAATGTTTCCTCATGTGTCCCTTGCAGTGATGCATTATTGCTCGTTTATTCCTGGAGGCTCGAATAGGACTTGCATGTGCATCCTGCGAATAAGAACATAACAAGAAGAAAACAACAATGCAGAAAACCGTTGTTGTCTTAGATACTCCCATATGGACCATCTTTTTGAAATTTGAACTTAGGCTAGACGTATTTTGTTGCACGATGTGTTGATGTGTACCAACACTAACACTATATATAGGCAATGCGATGCCATTATAGTTCAAATTTATGATATTTTTGAAACTTCCATATTTATGATCTCATTTAAGAGACTCCCAAATAGGGATATATATTGATTAATGTTTGGCAATCTCTTCGCTAAATATGGAAATTAATTATAACATTTATAATTAAACCACATATTTCATTAGGTAAGAAAGTAACAATTAATGTCAATATATTCGTGCTTTAATGTCATCTTAACACATAGGTAATTAAGTTAGGTTAGCTAAAATGCAGGCCCGTCCATGGGCCAGCGCGAACTTCGCGACCGCATAGCCCCCCCCCCCCCCCCCCCCCCCCCCCCCCCCCCCAGTTCCTATTGCGAATTAGGGACAGGCCTTGTGCTGATTCTCAATTCCCGTGGCCCAAACACATAGCAGACCTCGTTCTTGCGTTCATTAATGGTACATTTCCAAAAATTCCGATTAATCAACTCTGAAAGCAAAACAAGAACTAGTCCGATCTGATCGATAGCTGATGTTTTCGCTCCCCATGTTGGTGGAACAGCATCATATCGATTGACGCCCAGCCGACTAGCACTCATCGCCATAGGCCCTGGCGATATTATGTATTTTGCTTTGAAAAGAAAATTCATGCATGCATTCATCATCATATGGCGTTGTTGCATTTGAAATTCAAAAGTTGGAATATTATTTCCACTTGAAAACCTATTTTTGCAAATGTTAAAAACAAAATAGCAATTATGCTATTCATCTTATTTCTACTTTATTGGTTTGATGTGTTGTGTTTTGATTGTATTTATTAGATATAAGTATTTTTCATATGATTACATTTGTGGTATTTAAATTTATTCAAGCCATGCACATTAGTTTTGCTTTCAAACCTATTTTTAATTTGACATCAAGTGTCATTTTGATGATGAAAACTTAGTTAGAAAGTCAAAATGAATTTATATTTGAAAAAGGAGTGTTTGTTTTTATTAAAAGGCAGGTTTTGTTTTTACAAATTTATAGAAATTGGTTTGAATCAAAATGGAGTTTTATTATAAAAGATATCAAAGTTTCAGAAAATAGAAAAGAACAAAGAACAAAAAAAAAATCAAAACCCTAGGTAACTGGGCCAAGCCCACTCTCTCCCTCTCGCCCGTGCGACCAGCAAAGCCCAGCCCAACTTTCCCCTCTCTCTCGCTGACAACCGGGCCCCACTTGTCATCTCCTTCCTTCAACGTCGCGCGCACGCTAAGAACTCTCCCGTATCCTAACCAAATTGCAGTTCGTGATTCTCTTGATTTGCTAGGAGATTCTCCGGGGCCTCTCGACCATATAAACCCCACAACCTCCTCTCCAATTCGCCCCAAACCCTAATCCCTGAGACGCCCCCAGGTCGCCGGAATAGCTCGATGGAGTTGCCCATCGCCGCCGCCGTAATCCGCAAACTCCGGTGAGCTGCGTCGTCCCCGAGCCCTCCATCCCCTTCCATCCTCTCTACGTCGTCCGTGCGCACGTTCTGACCAAGCGCAGGATTTTTCCTTGCAGCCAATCGAGCTGCCCGTCCACGTCCGAAGCTCCGGCCGCTGTGTGAACTCCGACGAAGGATTCGCAACGAACCCGCACGCCCCAGTCCACCCCAACCCCACCCTCGACCTCGTCACGCCCGCCGCCGTCGCCAGGTAACTTCCCCGCATCCCGAACCCCTCCTTTCTGTCGCGTGCGTGCACCTCGGCCATGGCGCCGCCGCGCGTATCGCTCACCGGAGCAATTCCTGCGGTCACGCCGCTGGTTTTAGGTCAAAGTGACCTAGACGTCAGATCTAGATCGGACTGCACAGATTAGATCTTTCAATCGAACCGGTACCGGCGAATAAGGAGTCGCCACGTCGCCCTCTTCGTCCGCTTGTCCGCGTTCGCGCCGCGTCCGTCCGCGTCCGCGCCGCGTCGCCCGCGAGAAGATGCGCACCAACCAGAAGCCGCCACGTCGCCCAGGGACCTCAGCGCGAAGCTTTTTCCTGTTTTCTTTACAATTTAGCCCCTGCGCATCACAGTTTAGTCCCTCGTTTTAAATCTATTATTAATTTTACTCGTTTATCCAAATGTTATGAAAAATATATTTTTGGAAAGCATAGGACTGGTAGAAACTTTTTGTATATTTATTTTTAGGTTTTGTCGAATTTAAATTGGATGAATTTTAAAAGTGGTTTAAATAGTATTTTGTTTATAACTAGAGTTTAAAAATAGATTTTTGAGCAAACTCTTTTGCTATAGTTTTGTATGCCTAAGTATTGGCCGTAGGAATACTCTATTATTTTTGTAAAAATATTTTCAATGATTTTTGAGTAAATATTGGTTAAATGCTTTTTAGGTGTTATTATAATACATAAAATGTATTAAAAATTATTTTCTTCTTATATTCGAGTTATAAAATAACTTAGTAGTATTTTGAAGACTTTAGTACTAAAGGTACTTAGAAATATTTTGTCTCTCAAAACAAAACTATTTCTTCCTTAGGAAAATATTTGATAAGTATTTTTTTAGCACACTTTTCCTTAAAAAATTTAGCACCTCTTATGTTGTTAACTTTTCCTTCGAATTTATTTGTGACTTGTTGTTTGACCCTTGGTCCTTAGTTATTTTGGACCATCTTACTTGCCTGTATTTCTTAGAGCATTTTCATAAGTATGGCATGCATATTAAGTCCTTAGTATTATTTAGTACTGCTTACATGATTTTCCTCCTTAGAAATTTTGAGGATGCATGTTAGCCTTTTGACCCTCCTAGTCAAAACCAAAAGTTAGAATTAGTGGAAACCAATGAAGGACATAGCCAAGAAAAACAGGACTCCAAAGCCTCTCCAAGAAGAAAAGTACTTAGAAGAAATCAAGAGGAAGTTCATGAAGACCAACCACTCTACTTTTCTAAGTCTTCTCCCTTTTCTCTGTTTCTTCCTTCTTCCCTTAGACTTCCTTGTGACTAGGTTATTCAAGACCAACCTTGTTGCTGCCAACATCATCAAGACTGCAGAATTATCAAGTCTACAATTTTCAATGAAGTCAACACTTCAAGGGGCGACCTACAAAGAAGCAGGATAAGATTCTTGGACGACCAACTACTCCATTCCTTCTATCTCTCTTCTTTCTACATTTTATCTCTCACCATGGACATAGATCAATGAAGACCATTGAAGATCCATGAAGCTACAAAGGAGTGAAGATTATTTGAAGACCAAACTTGTGAAGACTTAGAATAGTCTTACAACTTTTCAAGTTGTTTTATCAAGTTTATTTTGAGCTCAACCTTGACCTTGCCTTAGCTAAATGGGATATTGTTATGTCCTTCCCTTATTTTGTTTGCATGTCTTTCATACCATATTTCTTTGTACATATTTTTCTAAGTGTTGCATTTGTGATTGTATGTTTATTTGTGGTTTGTTTGACTTGTTAGAAATTCCGGAGAGAGACGAAAGTGGTTGCAACTGCTACTACTGCACTCCTGTTTGTCAAGGCAAGTGGCACACCCCCATATTTTTCCTAAGTATTTTATATGCATTACTTAGTGTATTTCTTTATATGCATGTGTTGGATAGTATTATTGCTATGCTAAAACCACTATCCCTTTACACTAGTTGAGTCTAGAATCCCATTGATAACTTAGTAGATTATTGATGCTATGCAAAAGTCTTTCTTTAAAGCTTAAATTCTACTAAGTCAATTTACCACCTGGGTGGAATGGTTATGAATGGGTTTTGTTGAGTGTTGTCTCTTAGGGGTGACCTCTAAGAGATAGTAACTTGTGGTTGCCACCCAGGGTATTAAGGGGCCAATGTTTTCTCTAAGTGAAGATTACTTACCGTGCAACCATTAGTCATATGGGCTCTGACTGATGGATTAAGTTGCGTGGACTCATCCCGTCTTGACAGGTGGTGGTAGATGGTTAGAATGGGAACGGGTCAAGGCGGCATGGGATGAGGAAATGCTTCTGAAAAGTCTTGTCTCAACTCTCTCCTTTTCCTTAGCACAAATTGTGTGCTTGAGGATAGTTTGGGTTAGTTGGGTCTAATGGTGAAAGTGCACAACCTCTGCAGAGTTTAAAACTAAGTACTTAGCCGTGTCCCCGGTTACGGACAATTAAAGCAGCTAATCAAGGATGTCAACGGAGGCTCCCAACATCTCATTTTCTCTAAGTAAAAATTTTAGGGGTGAACAAGGGTAGATGAGACTATGGTTTTAAGCCATACTTGTCTCAATTTTTTAGGAAAATGTTTTACAAAGTGTTAGGCAAAAATTGGCTTTATGCAAAATAGCCTTGAAACTCCACCAACCAAATATGCATATAGGCTATAGAGTTATTCCATTAAGTGTCCACATAGTGTCGCTTGCCAGATCCATTTTTAATGGTATCTGACCCACTCTGTTGCAAAATTTTATTTGTTGCAGATTGTTCTAACGAAGAGTGAGTTTACGTTAAGGGTTTCGAGTCTGCAACCAACATGTTTTCGCCTGTGGCACATGCAAAGGATGAGGACTCCATGAAGATTATTATTTCCGCTTCTTTACTCTATCAAGCTAGCTTTATGCTATGCAATTTGTAAAGGATATTTTTCCAAGTACTGGATCCACGTGTAATAATTGATACAATGTTGTGATATTTCATCTTAGACTGTGTGTGCAAATGATTCGATCCAGGGTTTGCACTATACACAGGTACCTTGCCATATTTTAAGTGCAGGTACGCTACAGATGGTATCAGAGCAATGTGTTGCCTGTAGGTTCGAAACCCTAAGTCTGGTTAGAAATAAGAAAGCCCATAGGACAATTTTTTATTATTATTTGTTCTTCATCTGAAACTTTTTGATATCATTCTTTTAACCTCTTAACTATTCGCTTTCTAAAATGCCTTCTCTTATTTATAGATGTCCCGCCTCCTGGAATCACTCAAGAAAGGTTCAACAATGACCATGACCTTGAAATGCGAGACTGAGTTTCCAAAAGCTTTGAAGGACCTCATGTTGAGCATGGGACTTGAAGGAGCAGCAGTCTACAAAGGTTTTCCTTTCATGGGTGAAGGTCAAGAGTACTGGTGGGTGCAACTCCATCTATACAAGAACACAAGACGATGACCACAAGACCGAAGGTTGCTACATGTTCACAAACCCAATAATTCGAACATCATTCTTGATTCAGCAAGAAGTGCAGCATGGGAGGCCATCGAGAACTGTGGAAGAAGACTTCGATTTAGACTCCACAACACTCAGAAATACTTGATGAACTCAAGGAAATAGAGGAAGAACTCGATGCACTCAAGAAGGAGATAGACTAGACCCCCTTATGTATTAGAATAAAGAAACCATGTGGATGTATTGACCTATCAAATTGTGGTATGGCAGTACTATCATATTGTTTCCCCATATCCTAGGTGTACTTCGATCCAAAAACGACTAGTTTGGTTTTCTCAAAAGTTTGTGCGTTTTTATCATGTGTGGTTGTTTGTGTCAAATTGCTGGTATGGGTAGGAATATTTCTCTTAGATCTATCTATCCTGTACTTATCTATTCTAAAACCCACAGATGTCTCCCCATAGTGCACCTGAGAACAACAACAACAACGTTGAAGCAATGTTGCAGAAGATGATGGCAACCCAAACCCAGCTGATGACCATGATGACCCAGATCAAAGCAAATCAAAGTGAACCACCGCCACCCCTAACCCTGGATGATAGACTTGACAAATTTTTAAGTCTTGAATCTAACATGTTCCACTCTACAAATGAGCCAATTACGGCAATCGACTGGCTACGATCAGTAGAAAAGGATCTGATAATTTGTGAGTGCACCGACACAGAGAAAGTAATTTTTGCATCTTATCTCTTGGAAGGACCTGCTGCTCGATGGTGGAAAACTTATCTTAGCACTCGCACTCGTGATACTTTAACCTGGAAAGAGTTCAAGGAAGGGTTTTGTAGTGTTTACAGCTCCCCTGACATGTTGAACATGAAGCAAGAAGAGTTCCTAAACCTGAGGCAAGGGGACAGGAGGCTCAAAGAGTATAGAGATGATTTCTATGCACTGTCTCGTTATGCCCCAGAAGGCATAGATACCGAGGAGAAGACGAAGGAAAATTTTCTCAAGAGACTATGCGACGAGATGAAAGTCCCTTTCACAGTCACACATGCTTGGGAGTATCAGGCCTTATTGGACCAAGCAATCATACTCGAAGATAATATCAAGAAGACTAGAATTGAGAACGGAAAGCTGAGTATCAACAAACATCATTCTGAGCCTTCATCAAGAGACACCATACTCCTGAGGTGAACCATAGTCACAAACAGGGGAATCACCATAATAAAGGGAGTCACCTCAAACATCATGAGCCCAAGGGTAAATTCAAGGGGAGCAATGGATACCACAAGAAAAACATCAGTCATATCACTTGCAACACCTGCAAGAAGCAAGGACATTACTCTACTGAGTGCCCAGACAAGAAACCCCAGAACAACCCCCACCAGAAAGACATCAGCAAGGTGATGCGCTTCAAATGCAAGAACAAGGGTCATTACGCCAATGAATGCCCAGCTAAGAAGAAGGCCGAAGAAACTGCCAAGTCAAAGCCTTTTGATAAAGGATATGTGAACCACACCAATGTGGAAGAAGTGATTGAGGAACCTAGCTTGGAGAATGGTACGTATCAATCAAGTTTACATCTTGAAGTTGACTACCAACACATATTTCTTTTAAGGGTGGTAGCCCACCAAGTTATCCTAGTCACAACCTTTTGCTAGCCTTCCTGAATCTCGGGGACGAGATTCCTTTTAAGAGTGGTAGTCTCTAACATCCCAAGTTTTTCAAAAGTTGAAAAATCAGAAAAATTTAAAACTTTTTGAAAACTGTTATGTATTTTGCTTTGAAAAGAAAATTCATGCATGCATTTATCATCATATGGCGTTGTTGCATTTGAAATTCAAAAGTTGGAATATTATTTCCACTTGAAAACCTATTTTTGAAAATGTTAAAAACAAAATAGTAATTATGCTATTCATCTTATTTCTACTTTATTGGTTTGATGTGTTGTGTTTTGATTGTATTTATTAGAAATAAGTATTTTTCATATGATTACATTTGTGGTATTTAAATTTATTCAAGCATGCACATTAGTTTTGCTTTCAAACCTATTTTTAATTTTGACATCAAGTGTCATTTTGATGATGAAAACTTAGTTGAAAATCAAAATGAATTTATATTTGAAAAAGGAGTGTTTGTTTTTATTAAAAGGCAGGTTTTGTTTTTACAAATTTATAGAAATTGGTTTGAATCAAAATGGAGTTTTATTATAAAAGATATCAAAGTTTTCAGAAAATAGAAAAGAACAAAGAACAAAAAAAAATCGAAACCCTAGCTAACTGGGCCAAGCCCACTCTCTCCCTCTCGCCCGTGTGACCGGCAACAGCCCAGCCCAACTTTCCCCTCTCTCTCCCACTGACAACCGGGCCCCACTTGTCATCTCCTTCCTTCAACGTCACGCGCACGCTAAGAACTCTCCCGTATCCTAACCAAATTGCGGTTCGTGATTCTCTTGATTTGCTAGGAGATTCTCCCGGGCCTCTCGACCATATAAACCCCACAACCTCCTCTCCGATTCGCCCCAAACCCTAATCCCTGAGACGCCCCAGGCCGCCGGAATAGCTCGACGGAGTTGCCCATCGCCGCCGCCGTAATCCGCAAACTCCGGTGAGTGATGCGTGCGAAGTGCACGTTCGTCAGGATACCTCAAGTGTAAGGTGTGATGAGTACAGCAGCAAGTCTTCCCTCAGTTATGAAATCAAGGTATATCGAACCAGTAGGAAATCAACGACTGCTAGAAGGTGTCAACGGCGTCAGAAGGCTTGGGTGTTGAAGGGGATGATGAGGCGCATGTGCTTCCTGACAATGGTGTCAGAAAACTTGCAGTGTGTAGTTGACGTGGAACCTGCACACAACACAATCAAACTACTTTGCCCCGACGAGACAGTGAGGGTGTCAACCTCACCGGCTTGCTGAAAACAAAGGGTTAAACGTATAGTGCGGAAAATGATGTTTGCTTGCAGAAAACAGTAGAGAACAATGATTGCAGTTGGTTGTATTACATATGTAAAAGAATGGACCGGGGTCCACAGTTCACTAGTGGTGTCTCTCCAATAAGATAACTAACATGTTGGGTAAACAAATTACACCTGGGCAATTGACAATTGATAAGTGCATAAAACATGCATGTGCAAGTTGTGGTGTCTACTATGAGATTCATTTGGGCATTACGACAAAGTACATAGAACGCTATCCAGCATGCATCTATGCCTAAATAGTCCACCTTCAGGTTAACATCCGTACCCCTTCCAGTATTAAGTTGCAAGCAACAGACAATTGCATTAAGTAATGTGCATAATGTGAACAATACATTCATCCTTGGATAAAGCATTGCTGTTTTACTCCTAGTGGCAACAACACATCTACAACCTTAGAACTTGCTGTCACTATCCCAGGTTAAATAGAGGTTGAACCCAACTATCATGCATAAATACTCCCTCTTGGAGTCACAAGTGTTCACTTGGCCAGAGTTTCAACAAGTAACAGAGAGCATGCAAGATCACAAATGACATAGACATGATAATATAATATTCATCTTGACAAGGTATCAATATTCATCGGATCCCAGCAAACACAACATGTAGCATTACAATAAGATGATCTTGATCATGATAGGCAGCTCACAAGATCTAAACATGATGGCACAAGTGGAGAAGACAACCATCTAGCTACTGCTATGGACCCATAGTCCAAGGATGAACAACTCACACATCACTCCGGAGGCGGGCCTGGCGATGTAGAGCCCTCCGGTGATGATTCCCCTCTCCGGCAGGGTGCCGGGAAGAGCTTCAGAACCCTCCCGAGTTAGGGTTGACGACGGCGGCGGCGGCGAAGTTTTCTAGAAAATATGCTCGGGTACTTAGGGTTTTCGCGTCGGGGGGACTAAATAGGCGAAGGGGCAGCGTCGGTGGAGGCCCGAGGGGCCCACACCACCTGGTGGCGCGGCCAGGGGGGCCCCGCGCCGCCACGTGTTGTGGCCACCTCGTTGGCGCACTTCGTCTCTCCTTCGGACTACGTGACGATGCTGGAAAAATAGGAACTTGGCCTTTTGTTTCGTGCAATTCCGAGAATATTCGCAGAAGTACTTTTCTGGAACCAAAAACAGCAGAAAACAGGAACTGGCACTTCGGCATCTTGTTAATAGGTTAGTCCC
This sequence comes from Poa pratensis, assembly GCA_947311845.1. Taxonomy (NCBI): domain Eukaryota; kingdom Viridiplantae; phylum Streptophyta; class Magnoliopsida; order Poales; family Poaceae; genus Poa; species Poa pratensis. Next base: position 1,335,149 of record CAMZMU010000062.1, read on the forward strand.
GGAAAATGCATAAAAATGATATAAAGTGTATATAAAACATGTAGCAATTGGCATAATATAAGCATGGAACATCAGAAATTATAGATACGTTGGGGACGTATCACCCACCTCACCTCCCGGCGCGCCTGGGGGTGGCCCTGCGCCTGGAGGTGATCTGGCCACCTCGTGGCCCCCCTTCGTCTCTCCTTCGGACTCCGTGACGGTGTTGGAAAAATAGGGACTTGGCCTTTTGTTTCGTGCAATTCCGAGAATATTCGCAGAAGTACTTTTCTGGAACCAAAAACAGCAGAAAACAGGGAACTGGCACTTCGGCATCTTGTTAATAGGTTAGTCCCGGAAAATGCATAAAAATGATATAAAGTGTATATAAAACATGTAGCAATTAGCATAATATAAGCATGGAACATCAGAAATTATTGATACGTTGGAGACGTATCACTCTACATGCTCCGCTCCCTTTTTATCGATCTTATGTGCATTTTATCCAATTTATGCGGTAAAAGAATGGATCGGGTTCGAAATGATAATATACGGGAGAGAGTTGGAGTAGCTCCGGATGAATATAAGCTTTTCCAACATCTCGTCTAAGATGGTTTGGGAATATACATCGCACGCCTCAGGAAGTGTCAGTGCATAACAGACGTATAAAGTGCGATGAGAATGTTAAGAGGGGTCGTGATAGTCCAAACCTGACATGGGATGAGTCTGTTAAGAGAGAGCTAAAGGATTGCAATATCACCAAAGAACTAGCCATGGACAGGGGTGCGTGGAAGCTAGCTATCCATGTGCCAGAACCATGAGTTAGTTTCAAGATCTTATGGGTTTCCCTCTAGCCTACCCCAACTTGCTTGGGAAGGAAAGACTTCAAAAATTGTTGTTGTTGTTCGAAGAATGTTAAGATTTAAAAATTGTTCATTTCAAAAATGTTCAGATTTGAAAATTGTTCATTTGCAAAAAATGTGCAAATTCAAAAATTGTTTGTTTCCGGAAATTGTTCGGATTTAAAAATTGTTCCTTTTCAAAAATATTTAGATTTGAAATTTGTTGAGATTAAAAAATGTGCAAAAAAATCGAACCAAAATCTCACGCTCGCGAACGCAATTGGGCCGAGCCCAATTGCATGAAGGGTAGGCGGATGGAGTGTTACGTACCGCATAACGCAGGATATAGGATCTCCCCTCTCGCTTGCGCACGTTATTCGGGTCATTATCTCACTAGATGGGCTCCAGAAAATAAGACAGAAAAAACTCAAGGGCGCAAAATATTGGAAGGAGTTATCTCGTGAGTAATTTCATGGAGTAGTTCCTATAATTTGGACGCAAATCCAAACTAATTACGACATTATAATGAAACTATTAGGGATGTGCGACATGAGAGGACGTGTATAATTACGGAATCGTTCTTTATCGGAAGCATGCAACATGCCAAGGTCCAGCTAGTAAATCGTATGGCTCGTTGGCTTCCAATCCACCGGCCAATCAAGGGTCAGATGGCAATCCGAAATCGGCACCAATTCCTAGCGTTGCCATTTTGTTAACAAACTTGTTGAGTACAACAAACATGGCCACAGATTTTTCCTAAACACAATTATATAGCAAAAAATGCAAAATAATCGGTGTATGCGCTAGCCCTTCATCGTATACATGTATGTGTCACCGACTAGTGAGACCTAGCACCTATCTCGGTGTATGTGTGTAGTGAACGCAAATGTTGGTGACAAAGGTCGGTTTTGTTTCTAGCAGGAAATCCATGAAAACTTTCATGCATGTAAGCCTCCATATTTTAATGATCTTAGGAAATGGAGATAACAAAAATAGTAATATTTTGGCTAAAATAACTTAATTACCCATGTGTTAAGATGACATTAAAGCACAGATACATAGACATTAATTGTTATCTTCTTACCTATCTACTATAAAATAAAATTTGTGTTTTAATGATGTTATAATTTAATTCCTAATTTAGCGGGAGATGGCCATAAATTAGTTGCTACCTATCCCTATTTGGGAGTCATAAATGTGACCTATAATGGATAAATTAATTGCTATCTATCCCTATTTGGGAGTCATAAATGTGACCAATAATGGAGTCACACTGCCTATACTATATATAGTGTTAGTATTTGGTAGATATCAAGACATCGATTTCAACACCATACATCTATCCTAAGTTCAACATCTTCCAAAAGACGGTCCATATGGGAATATCTAAGATGACACCGTTTCTCTTCCTTGTAGTTTTCATGTTGCTATCTTCTTATTCCTCAACTACAAAAGCCTCCTTGGATAAATCAATAATAATGGACAACTGCGAGCGAAACATTAGGAAACATATGCCCATCCCAATCCTTGACCACCATAACAGTGAATGCTGCATAGAAGTGAGAAGACGGAGAAGCGTCGAAGCGATTTGTAATGCATTTACAGATGAGGACTTGGCTAAAATCAGTCGAGTTAAGTGGGCACAGGTTACACGCGCGTGTGGTAATTCATTGCGCGAAGGCACGAACTGTGCGGGTATGTTTTCATTGGTAATAAAGTAATATATTTACTTAAATAGTTTTTCTTAGAATTTTTATATAGCAGCCTTGACTAATATCTTTACGGACCAAACTAATATGGAAAATCATATATCTTATATGCAGGTTACATTGTTCATTATGATGATTATCCTGATTTTTCCTTGGATAAAGCAATAATAATGCATAAGTGCGAGCCAAACATTAAGAAACATTTGTCCATCCCAATCCGTGACCACCATACCAGTTGCTGCATAGAAGTGAGAAGATTGAGTAGCGTCCAAGTGATTTGTAATGCATTTACAGTTGACGACTTGCTTAAAATCAGTCGAGCTAAGTGGGCACAGGTTACACGCGCGTGTGGTAAGGCACTGCCCGAAGGCACGAACTGTGCAGGTATGTTTTCATTGGTAATAAACTAATATATTTACTTAAATAGTTTTTATTAGAATTTTTATATAGCAGGCTTGACTAGTATCTTTACGGACGAAACTAATATGGAAAACCTTATGTCTCATATGCAGGTTACACCGTTCATTATGGATGATTGGCTGGTCAATAGAGAAAACAGGAAATAAATAATCATGTGATATGAAATAATGCATTTAATCAGAACATATGCATACCAAGTCTGTATGTTTCGGATTAAAGCAATAAATAGAATCTTTTCCCTGTATTTTATCATGTGTGGTCGTTGCAATCAGAATGTTTGTTTGGATAAGTCTAAATCTTCCAACTCTCTGTGAATAATACGAAACTAAACCTAAAATCTATCAACACGAACGGATCTATCACGCGCACTCCATTCGCAACGCGATTACGCGCATGGGACAGGCTCACGTTCCACGTCCGTCGCTTGTCCAACGCTCTGCCTGCCTCCCCCATGTCGTATCGTCGTCAGCCTCCACCCCAGACAAGGACACCGTCACGGCGCCACCACCCGTCGTGCTCCTTGTGCTCCCTCGCAGTGGGCACGACACCCAGCGCCGCAATGCCTTCCTTGTGCAGTCGCCACATTTCCCCTCAAGAGGCGATTGTGCTCCCCACGACCCAATCAGATCCAGGCTGTTTGCCTCTACCATCGTCGATCTATTCCTTCGTTTCCTTCTCTTCCAGCAAAACCCGTCGTTGCAATCTTAAGGGGCAGGTAGCGGCGCAGAAGAAGTCCAGAAGCAACATCGCCATCCCTCTACTAGGATGGGAGGCATACCACGCCGAGGAGGAGCAGCTACTGCTGGCTGTAGCTCATCGTCAGCAAGACACCAAGCAGGCGCCCGCGTTGCCCCTCTCTATGGTGAGCTTTAGACATCTTCTTCTTCTTACTCTTCCATTGGTTCTCTTCTTTGATTTGGTTTGGTTGTTCATTGGGAGTCTTGATTTTGTTCAAGTCAGCGCTATTTTTTTTGGTCTCTCCTGAATACAGTACAAGATATCAATTTGATCAATATGAAATTGCTAATAAAAGTTCTACTATGTGGGCTTGTGGCGTAGGATCTGAAGATGTTGAGGTGACCGGATAGGACATGATTATATTAAATGGCAGCTGGAATAGGATCAACCAACGAAAATGGCATGGAGGAGGATACTGAGTAGATCTTAGATTATATCAATGTGCTTATGAGTTTTCTAAGCTCTGTTTTTCTTGTGAAGTAGTCCAATATCACATTTTGGGTGGTCCTTGTCACCTTGGTAGACACATCCCATCCATGTTTATTCAGCAGTGACCATGAGTTTATCAACCGTGACAACAACTGGTTGCCTTCTCTGTCAATATTCAATAGTTCAGTTATTTATTTATTGTGAAAATTCATGGAATGGAGGTTCTTTTTTAATTTAGAAGTGAATTGTTGCGGATATTCTCTTAACCTACTCTTGGTGGTGGCGATGGTGTGGGTGCCAACGATAGCTCACTGCTTGAGCTGAACCAAATCAAGGCTGGCTGCCACGGCAGAAGCCGCAACGCCAAAACGCGTCCACGGGTGCCGGCATATGCGCTGTTTTTCTGGTGAGCGAGTTGCAACACCAACGATAGTATGACAACAAAGACGACTCTTCAAGAGTAGGTGAGATCCGGCTCCCCCACCAATTTAGTTTGCTTCGATTTTGATTGACTGGTCTTTGACATGTTCACTTTCTGCCTCTCCTCAGTGGGCGTGGCGGCGACATGGCATCCCTATCTTTTTTCTCTTTTCTGACACAAAGCCATCACAAGATTGGGGCCTTATTCAAGATGGGCGGCCAGAGGCATTTGACTGACATTTTGATTTTATATAACTGCTCTACATGCTCCGCTCCCTTTTTATCGATCATGTGCATTTTATCCAATTTATACGCTAAAAGAATGGATCGGGTCCGAAATGATGATATACAGGAGAGAGTTGGAGTAGCTCCGGATTAATATAAGCTTTTCCAACATCCCGTCTAAGATGGTTTGGGCATATACATCGCACGCCTCAGGAAGCGTCAGTGCATAACAGATGGATAAAGCGCGATGAGAATGTTAAGAGGGGTCGTGGTAGACCAAACTTAGACATGGGAAGAGTCTGTTAAGAGAGAGCTAAAGGATTGGAATATCACCAAAGAACTAGCCATGGACAGGGGTGCGTGGAAGCTAGCTATCCATGTGCCAGAACCATGAGTTAGTTTCAAGATCTTATGGGTTTCACCTCTAGTCTACCCCAACTTGCTTGGGAAGGAAAGACTTTAAAAATTATTGTCGTTGTTCGAAGAATGTTAAGATTTAAAAATTGTTCATTTCAAAGAATGTTCAGATTTGAAAATTGTTCATTTGGAAAAAATGTACAAATTAAAAAATTGTTTGTTTCCGGAAATTGTTCGGATTTAAAAATTGTTCCTCCTGAAAAATATTTAGATTTGAAATTTGTTGAGATTTAAAAATGTGCAAAAAAATCGAACCAAAATCTCACGCTCGCGAACGCAATTGGGCCGAGCCCAATTGCATGAAGGGTATGCGGATGGAGTGTTACGTACCGCATAACGCAGGATATAGGAGCTCCCCTCTCGCTTGCGTACGTTATTTGGGTCATTATCTCACTAGATGGGCTCCAGAGAATAAGCCAGAACAAAACTCAAGGGCACAAAATATTGGAAGGAGTTATCTCGTGAGTAATTTCATGGAGTAGTTCCTATAATTTGGACGTAAATCCAAACTAATTACGACATTATAATGAAACTGTCAGGGATGTGCGACATGAGAGGACGTGTATAATTACGGAATCGTTCTTTATCGGAAGCGTGCAACATGCCAAGGTCCAGCTAGTAAATCGTATGGCTCGTTTGCTTCCAATCCAACAGCCAATCAAGGGTCAGATGGCAAACCGAAATCGGCACCAATTCCTAGCGTTGCCATTTTGTTAACAAACTTGTTGAGTACAACAAACATCGCCACAGATTTTTCCTAAACACTATTATATAGCAAAAAATGCAAAATAATCGGTGTATGCGCTAGCCCTTCATCGTATTCCTGTATGTGTCACCGACTAGTGATACCTAGCACCTATCTCGGTGTATGTGTGTATTGAACGCAAATGTTGGTGACAAAGGTCGGTTTTGTTTCTAGCAGGAAATCCATGAAAAACTTTCATGCATGTTAGCCTCCATATTTTAATGATCTTAGGAAATGGAGATAACAAAAATAGTACTATTTTGGCTAAAATAACTTAATTACCCATGTGTTCAGATGACATTAAAGCACGGATACATAGACATTAATTGTTATCTTCTTACCTATCTACTATAAAATAAAATTTGTGGTTTAATGATGTTATAATTTAATTCCTTATTTAGCGGGAGATGGCCATAAATTAATTGCTATCTATCCCTATTTGGGAGTCATAAATGTGACCAATAATGGATAAATTAATTGCTATCTATCCCTATTTGGGAGTCATAAATGTGACCAATAATGGAGTCACACTGCCTATACTATATATAGTGTTAGTATTTGGTAGATATCAAGACATCGATTTCAACAACATATATCTAGTCTAAGTTCAACATCTTCCAAAAGACGGTCCTTATGGGAATATCTAAGATGACAACGTTTCTCTTCCTTGTAGTTTTCATGTTGCTATCTTCTTATTCCTCAACTGCAAAAGCCTCCTTGGATAAATCAATAATAATGGACAACTGCGAGCGAAACATTAGGAAACATATGCCCATCCCAATCCTTGACCACTATAACAGTGAATGCTGCATAGAAGTGAGAAGACGGAGAAGCGTCGAAGCGATTTGTAATGCATTTACAGATGAGGACTTGGCTAAAATCAGTCGAGTTAAGTGGGCACAGGTTACACGCGCGTGTGGTAAGGCATTGCGTGAAGGCACGAACTGTGCAGGTATGTTTTCATTGGTAATAAACTAATATATTTACTTAAATAGTTTTTCTTAGAATTTTTATATAGCAGCCTGGACCAATATATTTACGGACGAAATTAATATGCAAAATCATATATCTTATATGCAGGTTACATCGTTCATTATGATGATTATTCCATGAGTAGATCAATAATAATGCACAACTGCGAGCCAAACATTAGGAAACATTTGTCCATCCCAATCCTTGACCACCGTCACAGTGAATGCTGCCTACAAGTGAGGAGATTGAGAAGCCTCGAAGCAATTTGTAATGCATTTACAGTTGATGACTTGCTTAAAATCAGTCGAACTAAGTGGGCACAGGTTACACGCGCGTGTGGTCAGGCGCTGCCCGAAGGCACGAACTGTGCAGGTATGTTTTCATTGGTAATAAACTAATATATTTACTTAAATAGTTTTTCTTAGAATTTTTATATAGCAGGCTTGACTAGTATCTTTATGGACGAAACTAATATGGAAAACCTTATATCTCATATTGCAGGTTACATCGTTCATTATGGATGATTGACTGGTCAATAGAGAAAACAGTAAATCAATAATCATGTGATATGAAATAATGCATTTAATCAAAACATATGCATACTAAGTCTGTATGTTTTGGATTAAAGTAATAAATAAAATCTTTTCCCTGTATTTTATCATGTGTGGTCGTTGCAATCACAATGTTTGTTTGGATAAGTCTAAGGCTCCGTTTGGTTGACCTTCCAAAGCCAGCTTCTGCGTTCAAAAAGCAGAATCTAAATCAAAGGAGTTTTCTAACCACCACGATTTCAATAATCTGCAGCTTCTCGTAGTGCAAATTGTGCATCCGCGCAAAGCACCTCGAGGCCAGCTTTCAGCGCGTTGAGTTATGTAAAGTTGGAGAAAATAACCCGTATAATGCCACCGATAAGTGACATATCGGTTCAATTCATTTTTACCCAGCCACGCAGCTCCTCGTCTTCTTCCTACCGTAGACTTGTACCAATCCGCATCGGGATGACCAGGTTCCGGCGCCGCTTGGCTCTCTGACAGCGACGTGACTACCTCCGGCCTCCTCTCAATCCCGAAGCCCTTTGCGATATACTTGGACGGCCGGTGCAGCACGACCAAACAATGCCGGCGGATACGTAGAGACGCACCAGGGCACGCCCATCACCTCGAAGCCCTCGTGTTACAAACCGGGATCAAAGGGTCTCCCTGCTATATCATCTTCTTCCACCACGAGCTCCTCATTTTGGAGCTCGAGTTCATCACCATTTTCTCCTCCATTTCCTCTCTCCCACTCAAATTAATCCCCATTTTTTGCACCATTTGTGAGGATTGAAGGCACCCCATCTATTCAAAGGTTAGCAACATAATTCTTTCCTCCGGCGTTGCAACTTTAGCTCATTTCGTTGCTAGTTTAGCTCATTTCATTTTTGTAATGCTAGCAAGGTGTTTGATGAAATGCCCAAGCTAGAAAGTGCATTTCATATGTGCATTTTGAGCTCAAATTAATTTATTATTTGTGGATTTTAGTGTTGTCCCCGTCCTCACCACCGTCGATAGCCCGCGTCGTCCCGTCACCGGCACCACTTCGGTGAGCCTCTTTTCTATCTTTTATTTTTAAAACATATATATACTTGTATGATTTAAATGCATATTTATTTCTTGTATAATTAATTTCTTATGTTTTTTATATGTATAGTGTCATGGTTTTGATATCCGTCCCCGTCGGCCCTCGTCCGGTCTATGATTCGGATGTGGTATATTTTCATAACTATTTGTTTCGTTTCGTGTTTATCACACTCATGCCCGACCAATTTGACATAGACAAATTTTAATCTAGGAGGTAGTTGAACCGGAAATTCCACTCGACCCTATTGTCGAGTTTTTTTAAAAAGAAAACGACGATTTGAAAGCAAAATTGAAGTAAAGTGAAGATCTTCGTCTACAATGCCTAGAAGAGAAGATGATATTGGACTTCAAGATTGCCGACATCAATGATGCTCACGGGGTCGTCGTCGCTGCTCACGAGATGAAGATGGAGGCAATGCACTTGAAGCTTAAAAAGATTAGAAAATATGTCATTAGTCAAGAGGCTTGGTATCATTATGCTGTTGGTTCAATAGTTACGTTGGTTGCGATTCTGATCGCATTTGTTGTTGGATTCAAATTCTTTAGATAGTTGTATCTTAGTTTCAATTGATGTATGTTTCGTGAGAACTATATATTACATTTGGGCACTACTCTATTTTGGTTTTAATGTGATGAACTTGTATTAATTAATTTGGTCAGTATTATATATTCATGATGTAGCGTAATGGTGTTTGATATATTTATATAATGCAGATGAGCCGACAATGGATGCACAGTGACCGACGCAGTCTTGACTTTGTCAATGGCATGCATAGTTTTCTCAAGGTGGCTAATAAAAACAAGCCATCGAGTGGTTTTATTTCTTGTCCATGTAGTGTCTGCAAGAATACACGGGATTACTCTAACACAGACCGCATTCACGCACACCTGCTGACTTCTGGTTTCATGCCCGGATATAATTGTTGGACCAAGCACGGAGAAAAAGGGGTTATGATGGAAGAAAATGAAGAGGAAGAGGATAACGACAACTATCCTACGTTCACTGAAGACGGTGATACTCCAATGGGGAAAGACAAAGCTGAAGAAGAGCCCAACGATGATGAGCCCAATGATGATTTTGGTCGGGCCATTCTTGATGCACGGATAAACAGCGGAAGTGAAAACGAGAGGTCGAAGTTGGATAGCATGTTAGAGGATCACAAAAAGTTGTTGTACCAAAATTGCGAAGATGGCCAGAAGAAGCTTGGTACCACGCTGGAATTGCTGCAATAGAAGGCAGAGAATAGTACAACTGACAGAGGATTTGAGGATTTGCTGAAAATAATAAAGAAGATGCTTCCAAGGGATAACGTATTGCCCCCCAGTACGTACGGAGCAAAGAAGATTGTGTGCCCTCTAGGATTAGAGGTGCAGAAGATACATGCATGCATCAATGATTGCATCCTCTATCGCGGTGAAAAGTACGAGCATTTGAATGCATGCCTGATATGCAGTGCATTGCGGTACAAGATAAGGCGAGATGACCCTGGTGATGTTGAGGGCGATCCGTGCCCCAGGAAGAGGGTTCCTGCCAAGGTGATGTGGTATGCTCCTATAATACCACGGTTGAAACGTTTGTTCCAAAACAAAGAGCATGCAAAGTTGTTACGATGGCACAAAGAAGACCGTAAGAAAGACATGATGCTGAGACACCCGCTAATGGGTCGCAGTGGCGAAAAATCGACAGGACGTTCAAGACGTTTGCAGATGACGCTAGGACCATAAGATTTGGTCTAAGTACAGATGGTTTTAATCCTTTGACTCTAGGAACTTTACAGAAGGATGTTGTTCAATGTCTTGTCAGCTTCGAGTTGGTATTCCCACCATCCTTCTTCAATATTATGACGCGCCTCATAGTTCACCTAGTCGAAGAGATTCAAGTTCTCGGTCCTGTATTTCTACATAACATGTTCCCCTTCGAAAAGTTCATGGGAGTCTATATTTCTGTTGTTTGTTTGACGCCTATATTTGAATTTACTGTACTGTAGATACTGCTGGAATTCGATTTTCAAAAAAAATAATTAAAAAAATTATACCGCTGGCGGGCGAGCCTGCACGCCAGCGGTGACAAACCTAGCGCTGGCGGGCAAAAGGTGTGCCCGCCAGCGGTAACACGTTACCACTGACGTAATCACCGCTGGAGGGCGCCCGCCCGGCAGCGGTAAGCCATTTCCGTCCGCCAGCGGTAGGCCTTTTCCTACTAGTGAGAGGAGGTAGTTATTTATTAAATTCCTACCATCTTATACAATCCTAAGGCACGAGTGCGGGAACACCCGAGAACATGATCTGTTGTGGTTTAAAAATTCGTCAGCTCCTCTCAAGGACGGTTCCTATGACGTTAAATACATGGATATGCCGGTGGCGTGTGTCATATGCCTTCCACGTACATGCTCTCATCATCCTTAGAATTTTCAAGAAAAACATGTGTGAAAATTGTTTGCCTTAATAAGTGACCATATACAATTAATCTAGTTCAGTTATATATTATTTTCCTTGTGAAGAACTCAAATTTGTCATAGCCGATATTTATGTGTGTTTTATGACGTAGCCACTATAGGCATTTAGCTAGGATATAAAAGGTTCTAGCCGAGAATTATATGCTACACCCACTCATGAAGCACCCTAGTTATTTGGATTTCATAATTTGTACGAGTAGTGGTACAGTGATATGATTGACTCTATTGCACAATGTGCACCTATTAGTTTGGTTTGTAGCAAGATTTGCCAATTAAACTGCATTCACAATCGCCACCATGCAAAATTGCCAAGGGCCAATTTATTCCACACATATTAGTAGTGCGATTCTTAGGTCGAAATGGTTCTTACTATCATAAATTAGTCGATATATTGATTGATTGATTGGGTAATTTTTTTGAGCTGTCTTCGCTTGGACGACACAACCACGGCGTGCGTAGTAGTCAGTCCATAAATGTCTGCTACCAGATAAGCGACCTACCAACGATTCAAATAGAATATGATACCAGCTTGCGGGTAGTCTTTCCAATTTTCCATCCATTTTTGGCATTCTGGTTCGAATGATGTAGTTCATTGTTTAATCTATATGTTAGCATTGTGGTTCATACATTCCATTATTTATTTAGTTGATTTGATATGCCTTAACACCCATATAGTAAATTAACTGATTTTTATTCTCTTTAAAAATAGTCGTTCGACATTGTGATTTGAAAGCCCATGGACACACCATACATTATCAAACACCCTGGCCATAGCATCTTTCGTTGCCGGCCAATACTTATTCTCGTACAAATCAAGGGAAGAGCTAACACGACACATCGATAGAGCACCTTACCCTTAAACCACAGTGTAGGGAAAACTTCTGAGCATCAATGGTGTTTTGAGGAAGGGGAATAGAAGGAGGCAAAAGTGAATGGCGAGGTGGCGACGACGACTCTGGCGGTAAGGGTTCTGCCATGACGGGAGGGATATGTGGCTTGTCCATTATCGACTGTCCATCAGAATAAGCTGCTGCTGCTGGCATTGCAGTGCTGTGCTGCATTAGCAGCATCAGTGTCATCGCCGCTGCAAGGAGTATTAACGGACGGCAAGACATTTCCATGATCATCTGGTCCCTCCACATGAACTACGAAATCTGGAGAGACTAGAGGCTAAACTAGATGGATGAAAACGAGACGCCCTAGCCTTGCTATATACAGGCAGCCAAGTGAGGTAGTGATGGATATGCATTTAATAACTACTATAACCAGCGTTGACGGTGCAAGATTAATTTGCCAATTAAATTTGAATTTAACTACTGCCTATCCATTACAAAGTCATTACGGCCCCAATTAATTAATACCCTATTTGGAGGGGGGGGGGTTGACCATCTCACATATTTTTGGGCATCTTTTATTCTGGATTAATTATTATTCTTGATCTATATATAGAGACAGCAGGGCCCAAACACGATCCCCTTTTCCTCCCACATATATTAGCTTTAGCCGGTATCTAGTGGTGTAATATAAAAGATGACCACCCCAATGTATCTTAGGAGTTGTATTTAAGTAAGTTTGCCTTAAATGATTCTAGACTCATGCACGCATGATTTTAGGAAATATGTCTATTTTATTACTTGATTAACTGAAATATATTGGAAATTAAATTTTCGACACAACATGATCATCCTAAGCATAAAATTTTAACGGCGCGATTTGTGAAATGATGTGTGCATGAGTGGAAACCAATAAGCGTTCATGCTTAGCATGTCTCTACAGTAATAGTAAGCACATTTGACTATGGAAACCAATATATATTAATGTCCACCATTCGGTGACAAAAAACTTGTAGATACCTTAATCTATAATTATTTATTTCCTCGTACTTTAAAGAGACATTCATATAAAAACTCTATCCAGATATTTGTTATGCAACATGGGCTTTAGGCTCTTTACATGATATTTACGGACACTACAATACAAAAGGAAATAGATTCACACTATAATTCATCTATGTGTGTAGTTTATATAATCATAAAATTCCATTTTTAATATTTATTAACACCACAGACATAAAGATAGGTCATTTAAAAGTCTAATTCTATAAAATAAATAAAGGACCTTACTTTCATTTTAAAAATTGTAATATAGTGCGAATGTATAATAACAATAATTTTAGAAGTCAATATGTAACAAAAAACATCATATCATAATATTTATATACCTATAATAAATGTCATTTTACTAAGTACAATAATAGATTATGCTATTGAAATTCAATTTAAATATAAGAATAAGTAAATAAGCTTATATAATGAAATCGTATTATGTTAATAGAATGAAGGTTACGTGGCAAGTAGTCTAGTCTGTGGTCGGAGGCGGAAGCTTTATCTCACCTCCAATCCAAGAAAGGAACTATTATTTGAAAAATGAAAAGACATCAATTATGTGCTTTTGTGTGGGTCATCCATTCAGAAATATAGGACGTTTCAAGGTTTGTTCTCTTCTGCAAAGGCTTCTACCATTCAGTTAGAGGGATGCTACTCACACTCTTACCGACATGTGAGGCTTACATGCTTGTGGTAACCAAGGCTATGAGTGTACACATGTTTGGGGAGCAGCGTGCGGAGCACCTGATTCAGAAAGTATAATACTCGTTTCCGTCGCTTGAAAATCTGCTTGAAAATGTCGAAATAATCTTGTCGGATATTCTCAAGAAAATTATGGCTCCTTTGTGGATACTTTGAAAAAAGAATTAGATGATTGTTCCGATGAGGAGATTTGTTCAATCCTTGAGGATATTCCAATTGAAATGGCAGTTGAGAGGCTCATCCACTATTTACAAAAGTTGAATAAACCAGTGAGATAATCTTACTTTGAAACCTTTCAGGTGAATCTGTGTTCATGTTATGAACCATCCCCACAGAAGCAAGGATATTAGTCATTGGGCTATATGTACAGTCGAACATCAGGTCGCTCTAAAAGAGTAGCCCTTGAGTAAGTACTCACTTTGTGTATCACACCCGAAGAACCTCAAGGATAGGATCACCAAAATTGCGCAAGGATTTCGGAAGTAGAAGAAAGGAAATGTCATTTCAAGAAATGAAATGTAATGTCATATAAAAGGCACAGACAAGATCTCCACGACGATAGCCTCTAGGCCAGCTGGAAAGTGGCCACCTCATCTTAGCAAAAAGGTTATCAACCTACATCATCAATCAAGGACGCGTGATGGGGATGCTTACACGATAGAAAGGCGCATGCTGCCACATGGGAGGTGGAAGGACGTTCTAGCTACCGCGATGAAGGCCGCCGATGACGACAAAGCGGGAGCACGAAGGGAAGACCTAAGCGACGACTGGGGCTTCCTCCCTTACTGCTCTGTACTGTTCACCCCATATGCTGCTTAGCTATAGGCACTGTTTTCAAACCACTACTTTCGCTTCTAAATCTTGTTGTGTGATCGTTGAGCCTAAAAGAAATAGAAAGGAAAACCAAAGAAGGAAAGAGAAAGAAAAAAGAATAATAATTTACTAAAAGGGAAATACAGGCGGCTTGAACTCTGAATCTGCTAAACGAGGGTAAATACGATTTAGGGAAGAAGCCTACTAGTAGATGCTTGTCCTTTTTGGAATTGCTCTCGGCCCGGCCTATATAAATTCGGCCGCAGTCGCGCGCCGTTGCCGTCCCGCCGCCCTCCCACCGGCGGCAACACATTCCATCCAGCGACGCCTCCCTAGCCGGCGAAACATCCCTCAGTCCACCCTAGCGGCACCGCCATGGACCTCGTCGGCTCCGGCCACCGCGAACGGTACGGCCGTCGACAAGTTCGCGCCTCGATTATGTAGTTTTCGTGCCTCGATTCTGCGTGTCCAGTACTAGAGCAGCTGTTTAATCCAGTTTGTGGCAAATGAAATTTAGGTCCACCAAAAAATTCGCAAGCCCTCGATACGTAGAGACTTTGTCACTCAGACACTCTTGCCGATTGTTTGCCGCCTTATTGATCGCACGTAAGTCTGAGCATCTTGCTCTTTTTGGGATTATAATTTTTGTCTTTTGCCAATTATTACTACAAGTTCCCTATTGCACATGTTCAGGCATTGTGTGCTTGATTAATTCTTTTTTCCTTCCGTCCTTCAGTTACTCTGCTCCTGTGGTTGTTGATGTTGAATACACCCCGTGCGTACCAGGGAAGGTAGGAGTGGTTTTCAAATTCAGTGAGATTTCAACGAAATTCAATGAAATTCAGTAATTTCACGATGCACTGAAATAACTGCCTTTCGGTCAAAATAGTCGGCAGTTTCACTACTACACAGGAATATAAAACTATTCAAAAAAAATTTAGAATTTTCAAATATTTAAATGAATTCGAAGAGAAAATTTCGGTCTTTTGGCCGAAACAAAAACCGAAATCAGTGAAATTCACTGAATTTCGGTGATTTCACTAGTGGACGAATTTTTTCTGAAACTGAAATTGAGAACCATAGGTAGGACTGCAAAGGAAGAAGGTACCCATCTAACATCTGACTGAAAGACCCGTCCTTCCACCGCCACACAGAACAATCTTCATTTATATGCATATGTCAAACCTACCCTTAAGTACAACCTTGCGGGCAAGAAACTTGGCTTCCATATGTCTTTTTCTTTAGTGTGAAAGTAAAAGCCTGAGTGACTCTTTATTTGTTCACTAGTCGTATGACAATGGGAAAAATGCTCGAACTAGTTGGGGGAAAAGAGACATTGAGAAGAATGGCAGCTGCAGTAGAAGGGGACATTTCCAGCTTACCACTGATCACTTTTATCCAGGTTACCTTATTTTCTTTTCGCCCTCCACCACTGACCATAATATGCGGATCAAGTACGTAGAATGGCAGCTGCAGTAAACGCATTGAGAAGAATGCTTGTATTACATTCTTTTTACTTGGAGACTTGATGTACTGTGTGTTATATTAAATATTGTTTACTTGTTCAAACTTCAATTTGTACAAAATGTTTGGCATTTACATAATTTTCTTGCTGAGTTTGTTTGGCATTTACAAAATGTTTGGCGAAGCAATAGTGGAGGTTTACACCTTTCTTTGTACTTTTTCATGTTGACAATCTAGTTTCTCGTATTAAATATATATTTTTCTCCATAGGCCTTCGTGTTGGTGAGATGGAGCGTGATTGTTTCATTGCGTATGGTGCTGGCATGCTGACGTTTGAACGTCTACTGCTGTCCAGTGATCCATTGCAAGTGCAGGTAATCCCCGAAGTAGATTCTTTCCGCTCATATCATATTATCATGCAAGGAGCATAATATGCATATCGTTGTTGCATCGGTAGTCGTATAAAACATGCCAACATTGTCACTCTTTTTTTCTCATGGTTGAATGGTTAATCTGGCATTGGAAGCAAATACTTTTTGTATACGAGAACTCCGGAAGATTGGCGAGTGTCTTATCTATGGTTGTTTATGTTCTCGAGGTTTGTGGAAAATGTTGTTTGCTAGGCTACTACAACCATAAACTCAAGACTTCCTTCTGCACATCGTGCAAAAATGGAGAAAACATGGCCAAAGTGACGATGCCATATGCTTGCAAACTCTTGTTTCAGGTACTGCAGATGGGGAAGCGAAAATGGTTCAGTTAATGCAGCTTATTTGTTTTCTTGAGAGTTTTTTTTTTTGTAGAATTACCAATTCCCACCTAGTTAAGAGCCTGAACCTCAACTGTGCCTAATTTTTGTTGGTCGGATATGATCAATTCATTTGAAGTCCACTGATGTTTGTTTAAGTCTGTCACATGCCTCTGAAAAACCATATCGTAAATCTGCCTCCAGAAAATTGCATTGCCCACATTGTTGTCTCTATGAACCTTATGTAAAGCTAGTGCTGCAGTCTTACATCCTGTCAGATTCCACAGGCTGGGTGTAACTGACTTTCAGCATTCATCCACGATCCATTTGTTTTCTAAAAAAAAATCTCACGCTTAATAATCACGTTATTTTCTGGGCAAGGAATTATAGTACTTGTGTCTGATTGTGTCAAACAAAACTAATTATTGCTGTTCTCAAAAGTAAATATCTTTTCACCTGTATGAAAAACAGAGCATTGTTTTAGTGAATGTATGAAGAACAGAGCGGCTCACCCCAACGGAAAAGAGGCGATCTATACGAATTATGAAATATACACAGTACACTCATCTTGTTATTATTGCTTGATCATATTATCAGATGATGGCCGGCCTACAATATTCACTTTTATGGACAATCAAATAAACACACAAACAAAACCCATAAACCATGTTCCAACTACACTTGATCATAACGAAATTAGCGACGATGGTATGCTCCGGGGATCATGAAGAAATGCATGCATGCAAGAAGAAATCCAAGCCAAGATCAGGTTCATGCCGCGGCGTGGGTGAAGCCGACCGCGATGTGCGCCATCCGGCCGTACTCCCTGTCGTGCGCGGCCACGGGGATGGTCCCCTTCTCGGCGCCCTTCCAGGCGTCCTCGCAGCTCTCCGACCCGCCCAGCGCCGCCATGAGCTGCTCCAGGGCCTTGCCGTACACGCGGGCCTGCAGGTTGTCAAGCGCGTCCCGGAGCAGGTCCGCCGCGCCGCAGTACCGCTCGAGGCAGCGGTCGTACCGGGAGCGCTTCGCCGGGTCCGACTCCAGCGCCTCCAGCTCGGCCAGGTCGCTGATCTTGGACTCGGTGGAGGCGGCGTGGTCGATGGCGAGCTTGGTGGCGAGGACGGCCAGGTCGTGGATGCCGGCGGCGTCGCGGCTGCGAGGGTCGACGGAGAGGGAGCGCACGCAGTGGTCGTAGTCCACGCCGTGGTGCGTGTCCGACGCGCCCCGGCACGCCGCGGACACCGTCACTGGGTTCGCGCAGGACTCTGGGTCCGACTGCGACGCCGCGTGCGCCGCCATGGACACGACGACGAGGATGCACACAGGCGCCGTGAAGAACCACATTGTTCCTGGAGGGAGTGAGAGAGAGAGAGGTCGATCGAGAGGGCGAGCGGGAGGGACAGGAATATTAATATGGATCGGAGAAGATGGTGGAGCGGTCGAGAGGGTGCTCCTATTCTGAGTTCCTACATCCATGGCCATGCACCTATTCTTAGCTCCTACTGTACATCCATGGCCATGCCCATACAACGCATGCATGCATGCACGGACGAACTGATATTCGAGCCTCGGTTCTCCATGGCTCCTTTTGGTTCCTTTGAACGATTCAACCATGCAACGCACGCGGAGAACAATAAAACTATGTAAGCCAAATAAATAGTTAAACGTGAACCAAAAACTTTAATGACCAAATATAAACAAGTAGATGAACTGAGAAAAAACCAAGTGAGACAATAAGAATAGAAATAAATTATCAAACTAAATGTTAATATGATTGAGATAATGCTCCATGGTGCGAAAGGTAAAAGTATTCATGTATTGGAAAATAGATTCACATAATCACAAGAAAAGTTTGACCAAAATAAAAATATATGTACAGACACAACAAAAAATATAAAGTAAACAACAAAAAATTAAAAGGAAAGAACAAAAAAAAAGTAGGCATGCATTCCTTAGGAGCGGAAGGAGTGAGTTTAGGCGCCGTAGCAGAAAATCTTCTCACGAAGGAAACTAGAGATAGTTGTGCTAAATACCAACTGGGCTTTTCGATCGGGCCTATAACCAGTCGGTCATGTCGTCGTGAAGACATGAATTCACTATCGCGTTAGCTAGCCCTAATTAACCGAAATTCATCTGACCACCATGGCGGCTGCCGCGCCGGACCGCCTCTCCGACCTCCCGGACGACCTGCTCATCCACATCCTCTCCTTCATGTCCTTCCGTGAGGCAGCCAGAACCACCGCGCTCTCCCGGCGATGGCGCCGCCCGCTCTGGCGCGAGACAGGCGTCGTCCTCCTCGACCAGCGCTCCTACTCCTGTGGGACGCGTCGCATGGTGAAGGACGCCGATCGCGTGCAGGCCTTACGCCGCGCCAGGAAGATAACCATCCTCATGCATGACGAATTGACGATCCTGACGGTGAGGAGGAGGAGGAGGAGGAGGAGGAGGAGCATGACGTCAGCGAGACCGAGAAGGTTGACGATGAGGAAGAGGAGGAGGATGACATCAGCGAGAACAAGGAGCTCAGGCTCGAGTGGCTAGACTGTACTAGCCCGGCCAGCTGCAGGCACGACATCCATCCAGGCTCGCTGCCGTGCCCCGCCCTGCGACTCCTTGAGATCACCGGCTTCCGCCTGCAGCCCGACTCGGACAGCCTCGCCTTCCCGTTCCTGGACGCCATGCAGCTACGTCGTTGCCGCACGGCGCTCGCCATGCTCCAGGACATGATCTATGCCGTGCCTAGGCTCGCGGAAGTCCACCTCGAGGACGTATGCTTCGTCGACGACGACCAACACGAGTACCACCTGCACTGTCCGGAGGCCACCCACATCGTCATCTCCGACCTCCACGTGATCCGCTCTGGCATCCTCATCGACGTCTGCCGTCTCAAGCTCGACGCGCCGTGCGTCCGCCGCTTGCGCTACACAAACGTTGTAGCTTTGGAGGAAACCAACTTCTTCTTCGTGCAGCACCTGCCGCCTAACCTCCAGCGGGTCCACCTGGCGGTGCACTCTGGCTCAACACATGCGATGCGAGTGGGTCGCTCTCTGCTCGACAGCGTGCACCACACAAGGTTTTTGAACCTAACGGCCTACTCCATGGCCGACCTATACGACATGCTACACGTTCCTTTCTTCGACCTGGAGCGGCTTGAGATCGAAGATGTCTGATGGACCTGTTGACTGGGTGTCCGGCTCTGCGCGAGCTCCGGATCAGGTTCACTTGGCGGGAGTACCTCGTGAACAACACACAGCCTGTGGATCAGATCGCGGCTTCGTCTGATTTCTCGTTGTGCAGTCACTTGCAAACGAGAACGAGGAAGATTGTTGCACTGGTTTGGTGCTTCAGAAACTTCGTGGCGGCTGCGACCTAGAGTGCCTCCGGAGTTCGTTGAGGAAGGTGGTGGTGGAGTTCGACACGGACGAGCTCACTTGCTTGCAGGTCCGGCTCATCAAGTTCCTTGCAAAGAACGCCATGGCACTAGAGGAGTTCATAGTCGACGGCGGGAAGAGGTACGACTCCGACAACATCGCCCGCAAAATCACGAGATGGCAGAAATGCAGGAGACTAGTGTGGCCTCCGTTTTCAAAGATCAGTCCATCTCCACAGTGGCCACGATTGGTATCTGAGTTCCCGCCCCTTTCTCGTGACCCCTGATATTGATCCAATTCCAGTTTCTCGGGGTTTCAAGGTCCATTGCATGTCAGAATAGGTGCGAACTAAGCTTTTTCCACGCTGGTTCACGGGACTGTACTTCTTAGTCACGCATGTAAGACCAGGGGGCAGTGGTACTCGTGATATTCCTGTAAGTTATATTTGAACAAACAAGACTCGAGGGATTTCTAAAAAATAGCGCATTGTTTTTTCGACTACGTAGGTCACAAGTACGTATATACATGAAATTAGTTCGCTGTTTCAACTTCAAGGGCATCGATGAAGCAATCGACCCATGTGCTTCGACACACACACACACCCTCCCTATAGACGCCCGCCTTAGTTTCGCCCTCCTACGGCGGTTCTCTGGTGGTGCGAGCGACGGATTCTCTTCGGGAAGAACGGTTGTGTAGTGTAGGGTCATCGTGGATCTCTTCCTCTTCGTCGGCTCGGCACCTGTTCGGCTGATGTCTACGGTCAGGTTCACGTGCCAACAACTAGTGGCGTGTAAGTTGGACACACCATCGATGCAAAATGGTTAGTTGCATGCCATTAACACGACACGCCACCGACAAGTTTCTCCTCGGGTGGTCACGCTGGTCCCACGTACAAGTGACATGTCATCATATTGTTAGCATGTTTTGCGAAAGGCATGAACATTGAAGCATAATACTCCAAGGTTGATCGTCAAAACTGAAAACATTTTCTCACCTTATTAAACTCGACTATGTTTACATAATCAAGAAAACAGTCAATTGATAATTAATTCTTTTACAAAGCGGCAAAGCCCACAATTTTACCATCCAGACTGTGGGAAACAGCGTGCTGATAAAAGGGCACCCTGCACTTGAGGGACATGTGACAATTGTGTTTGAACTCGTTGACACTGAGCCCTCTCGGTTATTGCAATGTCTGTCATCAGCTGCGCTTGCATGTGACTATTTGATTCGTCAGGGGGACATCACAATGAGAAATACGAGCAAAAGATTGCACACCATAAACACAAGGACAACTAGATATTGTGATCAAGGTGCTGACTATGGAATACCGATTGTGTCATTTTGGGTTGTGTTAGAAATCGTGAAGTGAAGAGATTTGGAACATGACTAAAATGTTCACACTTTCGGTTATTGGGGAGCTTCACCATTTTTACTTAACATGCTCAGAGCGCAGATTTCACTATGACAGGGCACAACAGCTTGCCCATCACCTGCTCGAACTTGTCCATGGTGTGGCCAGGCAGGGAAATGGTAACCATGATACCATCCTCACCCTTGGCGTTCTTGGACCGGATAAGGAAGCTGCCAATACCATCAAAGTTCGCCGGACCGCCATACACGGGCCTTCCCCACCCGAATTCTAGCTCGTCGAACCCGGCCTTGGTCACGTCTGAGGGAAAGTAAGTGTTCACTCGCGCAAAGCACGGCCGCCCGCGCTGCACCATGAGATCCGCCGTCGACCGCATGACTCCATGTCCACCTCCTCCTTGGCCCCATTCACCAGCCGCACCGCGTAGCTCACGGGTCTCGAGCAGAGATCGCCTGCCCGCGACACGGCCACCGGAAACGCCATGGTGTTGCCGTAGTAGCCCCTCGGGATTCCGGCCTTCTTTCCCTTGCCCCCACGGACGCTAACGGCGCAAACCATCCGCATCTCCTCGTCGGCGTCAGGGTCCAGCGCGACGGTGCGACACTTCCATAGGAAACCGGTGAGAATATCGAACGTGGTTGCGCGCTTCCGGAGACCCGGCGCCAGGTGTGATCGTATGGAGGCGACGTCCTTGCTGCCAAAGAAGAAACAATGCACAACCATGTCATCTAGCGGTAGGATTCTCCCCTTGGTCTCCCGTACCTCGTCGTACTCCCGGTGCGCGAAGCTAGGACGCGGGGGGTTCCGTGCCTCTAGCAGCTCGCACCTCCACACCGGCGTCACCGATGGCACCGCGGCGCTCCGTGCCAGCTCTGCCACGGCAGCTATGAACTGCACCATACCCGGCGCATCTGCCATCGCGTGCATCATTCGGACGGCCAAGATGAAGCCTCCGCAGGACAGTCGTGTCACCTGCACACATATGCCATGCACGGTGAGCCACGCTTCCGATCTGCATTCATGTTGAATCAGTTATTGTTGGAACTGAACATGTGCTCTTCCGATCTGTCAGGTACGTCTGAGTCAACAGGGGTTGGTCCCTGTGGTGCCATTCTTGTAACTGCGCAAGCATGATGGGAGGGAGGCGCTCACTAGCTGTTGGTGGATTACTGAATCCATTTGCTGGATGGGATGGAATTTGTTTCCAGATGCGCAAAGGGTAAGCTGGCTGTAGCTTTATGAAAGGCATTTTTGAACATTTGAGAAAAGACATGTTTTGTGTGCATGAAGTACGCGTTTACTTGGTGCTGTTAACTCTGGAGTGGTGATTCTTGGCTAGTTTGGGCTTGTGTGGTGGTGGGATCCCTGCGATGTGTTCAAGTTATATTGGTGTTCGTCTTGTATTTTTGTTGGGTTGTAGTATAGGTTGCGACTCCCAAGGTGTGTTGTGGGTATCATCAGATTCTAGTGCTTTTTATTGCGTGTGGTGGTTCTGTATGGATTATCATCATTGATCCTTGGATTGAACTGATGCTTGGTCATCAGGTGCAGGTGAGGCGATGAGCGCCTTGCTAACTGGTGTTTTGGATTTACCGCATGATTTGGTTCTGATTGATTTGAGTGCAAGCTTATACAAGCAATGGATCCGGCAGTTTAACAGCCTGCTAATATACTCGTTTGTGTCATTGAGCGTTGTGTCATTGAGCTGATCTAGGTTATGGAGAATCTGAAGATGCAGCCTAGATCTAGGTTAGAATTGTAATGTGGCTTTGTTAGATCTTCTTTTCAGTCTGTGTGGCACACCCATGCATTTGTCTCCTCCTGGAAAATCTGGTGTTTCATCTCCTTACATTTGTTCCAAAAGATGTTGATGATGATATCACAAAAGTTCTTTGTCTTGTTACCTTGCTTGGTTTCAAAGTATGGTGAGCCCATATTTGGAGGTTCCACTTGTAGTTCCGATTTTAGGCGTTTTCACTTATATACTTGATAGAGAGGGGGAAATCCCGTGTTAGTTACATTCTGATTGCGTTAATGTGTCAATGCTCTTCTTATACATCAGGTTCACACAGAAAACATTCTGATTGCTCTCTTGTCTTTGCAGCTTTAAGCCACGCAGCTCGTGGATGAAAGGTGCCTCTCCTCTCGCGCCTTGTCTTGCACCAGCGATGTCTGCGACGAAGAGCACTTGAGGCCGGAAGACCACATGAGCACTAGGACCCTTGTTGGTTAAAACTTGTGGATTGGGTTGGGTTACATATCAATGACCAGTTTGCAGTTTGAACCCACCTGTGGATTGGGCACAATGGTGCGCCTACTATCTATCTAGAATATTTGTGCTGTCGCAGCTGCACCTCCACTTGTAATATGTTGATTGGATTTATCGTTACAGGCAGATTATGATTTTTGCTGTATATTTTCTATCAGAACCTTGGTGCTGCAGCGCTGCTGTCTCCTGAAGGATTTCTCTGGTTTTAGCTCGATTCTTGCTCTTGTTGCTTCGGTACTGGAGTGGATCCCGTAGCAACTCAAGTGCAGGTTGAGTGCGAAGAAGAATTAATTGCACTCAAAGACGATAGAAGCTCCAGTTAAATATTTTCCACCCTAAAAGAATATAGATTTCCGTTAGGAACTCTAAACGTAACTTCGAAGCTCACTAGTCTGGGTCAAGGGTCAATGTATGCGCCAGATTGGCGGCAAGGACGACGTGGTCTCCTCCACCTTCACGTCACCCAGCTCAAGAAAAACTTCACCGATAGCACGCCACAACTCATATTCTCTCCAGTTTCAGGGCTTCATTCCATCCCAGACTGCCTGCTGAGCCATTCTCGACCCGCTGCCCTGGGACTTCCTCTGTTCTAAGGAGCTGCTCGTGGTCGCCGAGCTCGGCGTCCCAGGCTACGTCTCCATGTGGTCCGGCGCAGGTTACGGGATCTTCTGCACGGCCTCCCTCAGTGGCGGGTACATCGACCTTCGAGACCTGGCCATCCGCGGCCTCGCGGTGCGACGGGGTGGACCACCTGTCCTTGTACCATGACCCCACGAGGCGCAGCTTCTAGAAGACAACTGACGGTACGTCTGGTCGACACCTTAGACGAGATAGAACTCGCTCTCATGGACGTCTTCATGCTGGCGGCCGGTGCGTTCCGCCCGTGTTCGCGGCGATGCCGCTCGTCTAACGACCAAAAATGCATGGAGTGGCTGGATCGCCAGCCGATAGAGGCTCGGTGCACCGAGTACCACGACGCCGGCCTTGTGTTCGACCACCAACAGGAAGGTTGGCTTGCCTCCCTCGTCCCGCACCTACACCCTGTCGTCCGCGACGCCGGACGGCTTCTCACTATCCAGGCCGCAATGCGGTTGACGTCCAAGAGGCTGTGGACGAAATGGTGCACGCAGCACGGGTCCACCCACATGTTTCTGCACCCAGGCTTGATCTGTTCGACGTCGTCGTCCTGCTCACTGCCACCCTCCATGTCACGAAACCAGGTTGTAGAGGATGACATAGCTGGAGGCCCTTCCCTTCCACGACAGACGAGATGGAGCTCATCAAGAAGCTCCTCGCCAAGTTCCGACAGACCGGATGGCTTGGCTCGACGGTGGTGGACGTGGCCAGCAAGAGCTTGAGCTCTGGAAGTAGTCAATGACTGCGCCAAGAGCAACAAATATCCTCGTCACAGAGAGCTAGCATGGGTTTCTCACGGAAGTAGCTAGCATGCATATGACTCGGCCAACTAATCCATTCACTGCTAACTAAAACAACTTGTAGGTGACCACCGAGTCTGACTGCCGGCTAGCACCTCTTGCAGCATCACATGCACAACCACGCAGCTACCACACGTACTCCACTCTCTGGATAGACTCCAGCATGCATGCAAACGACTCACTAACTAATCCATCCATCCGATCCATGCATGCGTTGCTAACTAAAACAAATAGGTGACCACCGATTCTCTCGGCTAGCACCTCAGGCAGCACTCCAGCTCTTTGCACGGCACTCGGTATATATGTTACCATCTGAGTCGCAGGAGACGACCACGCCGGCATCTCACCTTACACACCTACTCCCTCCGTTCCAATTTAATTGACTTGCTATCCAACAAATATGGATGTATCTAGACACGTTACATGTATAGATACATCCACATATGGTGCATAGCAAGTCAATTAAATTGGAACGGAGGGAGTAGATCGTACACCATGCCAGTCTACCGTGCAAGTTTTTTGCCGATGGCGTACGGATCTCGTGCATGGCCGAGCGCATCCATGGAGAATGTTTGCGCAATAATCAGGGAACTTTCCTTGATGACAAGAAAGAATTGATTGTATTCCCTCCGCTCCTGTACATAGCTGTTGTACAGAATTTGAGAATTTTCTTGGTAGATTATATTAGTTAGCTCCACGGTTCTAAGGAATTGATTGTATTCCCTCCGCTCCTGTACATAGCTGTTGTAAAGAGCTAGCTGAGCAGTGCGTTCATTAGCGTTCATTAGCTTTTTGTGCGTTCATTAGCGTTGGAGGCGCGGGTGCTAATTAAATGCATGCATGGCCTAGGCTGGCTGGCAAAGGTACGTACGTTGGGGTGGGACTGCACCGAGCCTATTTGAGTTCATCTATAACTTAGACTCTCCAAAACCTCTCCTTGTCATGCCAAATTCACTCCAAAACGCAGTGTATAAATACACATAGATGAGAGAGTAGCTAGCTACTGTGCATGCGTGACAAGCTTAATTAGTGGTTGGATGGGTTAGTGGAGGCCGAGCGGCCGAGTCGCACAAGTGCCAGTATGAGCTCATCTCCAGAGACTTGGAAGTGACTCCCCGCCCGCCGCCCTGGGACCTCGGCGTTGCGACTACAGCGACCTCTCAGAGCTCCTTGAGCTGGCCGTCGGCATGCCGATGCGCTGGGCGGGCCTCCCGTCCTTGTACCATGAACCCGAGAGCTTCTACAAGACAACCGACGGTACTTCCGTGTCGACGCCTCTCTGGTCGACAACTTGATCAAGATGGAACTTGCTGTCATGGACGCGTTCATGCTGGCCGGTGCTCGTATGACGACAAAAGCCAAAACCAGAACCGTCGTCCGACAGGCTCGGCTATGTCCTCACGCTGAGTACGACGACGCCGACCTCATGTTCTACCACGGACATGCAGGTTGGAGAGCTAGCATGCCTTCACCACCTTGACGACAGATACCGGACGACTTCTCGCTGTCTCCATGTCTGTGACGTCCAAGAGGCCCACTTACACGTGCCCGGACCCAGGCTTGATCTGGACGACGTGGCCGCCGAGCTCACTGCCACCCTCCATCTCCAGAATTCAGGTTGCAGAGATCACATGGTCGCACTGTCGTAGCTGGAGGCCCTTCCCATCTAGCACCAGCGAGATAGATCAAGATGTCACCGGCCATCTCCTCGCCAGGTTCAGGCTTGGCGCTTGTCGAGTACCACGTGGTCAGCGCCGGTGGCGAGCTTGAGCGCTAGGAGGGATATGGCGAATCGTAATGTCGGGCGAGCACGTGACGAACGAACTGTACTGAAGGATGCCCGCGCCAAGAGCAACAAATGCCTCTCGTCATAGAGACCTAGAGAGGCCAAGAGCAACAAAAGCCTCTCGTCACTCGTCAGGAACGTCAGAGAGCAGGTTCAACCTAGCGAAACCAGTAACACCGTGCAAAATCGACGAGCGGTGCGGTGCTGAGTAGGGTCACTGGTCTAGCCGATTTGTTATCTCGCAACTCCTCTTCTTCTATCTCTCAACCCCTCTTGCTTCTCTCTCAAACACACAAGAACACACACCAAGGAAGGAGGTCATCGGCTTTGCCGACAAAACTCTCGAGCACAAAGATTACTGGTTGTATCACGCCTGCCTTTCCCATCAAACCAAAGTATATTCCATATAAGTACACAAAGTAATACACGCATGCCATGCAAACTCACGCAGCTACATATATAGGCCCACTACCACACGTACTCCACTTCCTGCTCCAGCATGCATTGTGCTAACTAAAACAGCTAGGTGACCACCGAGTCTCTCGGCTAGCACCTCATGCAGCGCATCCATC
The DNA here is from genome assembly GCA_947311845.1 of Poa pratensis. Lineage (NCBI taxonomy): Eukaryota > Viridiplantae > Streptophyta > Magnoliopsida > Poales > Poaceae > Poa > Poa pratensis. The sequence goes on from CAMZMU010000062.1 coordinate 1,362,539, forward strand.
TCTACAGCTCTTTGCGCAATAATCAACGAACTTCCTTGATGACAAGAATGAATTGATTGTACTCACTCCGCTTGGCTTAATATTAGAAGTTGCAGTTAACTCGTATGGTTCACTTCTGTAACAACTACTTCGTATCTTTACTTTTTCGAATTGTTGTGCCAAGAAGAGTCTTTAATGATTAGATGATGCTAGATTTGGATTTCTGCGTAGGGACAGATTTTTGCTGTCCACGGTTTTGAGCTGTATAAATTGCAGAAAAATTGAAAACTTCTGACAAAAATCACGCGTGATCCTTATATATGTACGCATCTTTCATTAACTTCACTTTTTCCGATTTAAGCAACGGAAGTACCTCGAAAAATTCGTCTTTACTGGCTGTTTTGTTTTGACAGATTATGTCTCTGTATTATTGCATTGTCTCTTGTGGACTTTAAGTGAGGCTTTCTAGACGTGGAGGACCGAAGCTAATGTTTTATTGAGTCCTGCAATGTGTCACTACAGAATCAAAAGTGGATTAATATTTTTGAGTACTAACCCCTCTAATGAAGTCTATGAGAAGTTTGGTGTGGCAGAAATTTTCAAGGGTTAAGAGGGAAGTATGATATAATGTGATCAAGAAGAGTGAAGGGTCTAAGCTTGGGGATGCCTCCGTGGGTCACCCAATCATATTTCAAGAAGATTCAAGCATCTAAGCTTGGGGATGCCCAAGGCATCCCCTTATTCATCATCAACTTATCAGGTCATTTCTAGTGAAACTATATTTTAATTCTTTCACATCATGTGTGCTTTTTTTGGAGCGTCTGTGTGCTTTTATTTTCAGTTTGTTATTTTTATTCTCTGATCATATCAATATTGGATCCTATCTATCTTGTTTAGGAGAGAGACACGCTCCGCTTTTTCATTTGAATAATCCTATTTTTCACTTATATTTGTAGAGTATTCAGTTTCGGACTATTTAGCTTCTAGCTCTTGTTTTTATGTATCTCTCGTTCAGAGCTATTAGTTCTTTTACAGAAAGTATTCTCTTACTTCACTTATATTTGTTTTGAGAGTTGTTTGGTTGATGTGTTGGTTCAGAAAATGTTGCATGTGGTAGTGGTATAATGAAAAAGTTGCATAATCTTGTAGATCATTGAACTTTGATAACTTGATTCTTTAAGTTTGCACCGTATTAAGTGGTAAATCTTGCTGGTTAATTAAGTTAAAATTATTAGTGGATTGTTGTCTTTAAGTTTACACCGTACTACAAACTCTAATAAAATTGTTGAAGGTGTAGTTGGACTTGAGTCCTGCAATGTGTCACTACAGAATCAAAAGTGGATTAATATTTTTGAGTACTAACCCCTCTAATGAAGTCTATGAGAAGTTTGGTGTGGCAGAAATTTTCAAGGGTTAAGAGGGAAGTATGATATAATGTGATCAAGAAGAGTGAAGGGTCTAAGCTTGGGGATGCCTCCGTGGGTCACCCAATCATATTTCAAGAAGATTCAAGCATCTAAGCTTGGGGATGCCCAAGGCATCCCCTTATTCATCATCAACTTATCAGGTCATTTCTAGTGAAACTATATTTTAATTCTTTCACATCATGTGTGCTTTTTTTGGAGCGTCTGTGTGCTTTTATTTTCAGTTTGTTATTTTTATTCTCTGATCATATCAATATTGGATCCTATCTATCTTGTTTAGGAGAGAGACACGCTCCGCTTTTTCATTTGAATAATCCTATTTTTCACTTATATTTGTAGAGTATTCAGTTTCGGACTATTTAGCTTCTAGCTCTTGTTTTTCATGTATCTCTCGTTCAGAGCTATTAGTTCTTTTACAGAAAGTATTCTCTTACTTCACTTATATTTGTTTTGAGAGTTGTTTGGTTGATGTGTTGGTTCAGAAAATGTTGCATGTGGTAGTGGTATAATGAAAAAGTTGCATAATCTTGTAGATCATTGAACTTTGATAACTTGATTCTTTAAGTTTGCACCGTATTAAGTGGTAAATCTTGCTGGTTAATTAAGTTAAAATTATTAGTGGATTGTTGTCTTTAAGCTTTCCATGTCTAAAAGTTCATCGTAATAACTAAGTTGTGCTGAAGGTCGAGAGATCTAGCGGGGTACTTGTGCCGCCGTGAACGGCCCTTTTTGGAGTAAATTTTAATCATGCTCTTAATGTTGAACCTGCTAGTTGTTTGCAATAAGCTTGTGAGTTCTTTTTTACTAATGTTAAGCTACGGTTTTGGCACTTCCACCATCCAAATTTGCTAGCCTCTTCGGTGCTGTGCATTGCGTTCTGCTCACATTGAGAGTTGTGCATACTTCGCCAGTACATCCAAACCCGTGGGAGGACTTTCTCTTGTTCTCCTACACATAAGCCCATACATCTTCCTCAAAACAGACACCATACCTACCTACCACAGCATTTCCATAGCTGTTCCGAGATATATTGCCATGCAACTTTCATCTTACATTACATGACTTGTTGTCATTTATATATTGCTTTGCACGATTCTATACAGCTGATGTGTGGTTTACCCATGTTACGCTAGATCATTGCATATCCTGCTACACTGGCAGAGCCATACAGTTTTATACATCATGTTTTGTTCATTGTGAGTTATTTGTACCAAAAAGTGTGTTGTCATATTAGAATGTTGCCCCTAAAAGTGAAAAAACCCATGGAGGCCATCGAAAAGAGAAACAGAAAAAGAAAAAATGGAAAAAAAGGAAAAAAGAAAAAATAAAGAAAAAGGGGGCAACATTACTATCATTTATCCACACTTGTGCTCATGTTTCAGCACCTGCAGTATTCATAGTCATCATTTGTGCTCATGTTTAGCACCTATACTCCATGTGAGAGAGTTTTCATGTTTTACTAGTATAACTATGTGGTGAATTTACACTATAAAATTTGGGTTGTATATTCCAATGATGAGATTCATCAAAAGTGCTCTAGGTCTTCATGAGCAACCAAGTTGGATGCACCCCCACTAGTTTTATTGGAGAGCTTTCATACACATATAGCTCTATGTGCATCCGTTGCATGGCAATCACTACTCCTTACATAGTTTCGATTATAAGACTTCCTCTTGTCTAATGATCACTTATAGCTTTGTGAGACTTTCTTCCATTGGCCTTCCAAACCCCCATTAATGTTCTCTTTGCCATAATATCCTGGTGCCAATACCAAATGTTTGCGCTCACCGGTTGAGTAGGCTTCGAAACAGTTGATTCATGACGTTCATGTTTATGTTTACTTGACTGAATCCTTCTATGTTATGAAAATTTGCTTGATGCTTGGAATTGAAGGATAGAACTCCTACACTGGATACTTAAACCATCTTTAATGAACCTTGTACGGTTTCATGTCTTTTAAGCAATCATTCATGAAAACTTTTAGCTTGTTTGACTAACTTGCTTTATTATCTCTTATATCAACTATAGACATTTGCTTTGAATGATTTGATCTCAGTTCACATGCCTTACATCATTATTGGATCAAGATTATGTTGGTAGCATGTCACTTCAGAAATTATTTTCTATTTATCGTTTACCTATTCGAGGACGAGTAGGAACTAAGCTTGGGGATGCTTGATACGTCTCAAACGTATCTATAATTTCTGATGTTTCATACTTGTGTCATGTATCATTGTCACATGTTTTATATGCATTATATATCATTATTATACATTTTCTGGGACTAACCTATTAACAAGATGTCACAGTGCCAGTTCCTGTTTTCTGCTGGTTTTGGTTTCAGAAAAGTTGTTCTGACAATATTCTCGGAATTCGACGAAACAAAAGCCAAACCTCCTATTTTTCCGAGGCGTACACGGAGTCCGAAGGAGAGACAAAGAGGGGCACCAAGGTGGCCACACCATACCCTCGCGCGGGATCAGGGTGCGCCGAGTGGTCACGAGTTCTTCCAGCAGGGAATCACAGAGTGCCGACATTGCAGCTCCGTAGGCGACGCTGCTAATGATGGCGGGATCGACTTCTTTGTCGGTGGAGGTCTGGATCAGCTCTGCACCAGGCTGGGGCCTGGCTGGGAAAAAGCGGAACGCTCGACTTTGCGACACCACCGGCTCTGAGTGCCGGAGACGAGCAAGGGCTTCCCAGGCGGCCTTCTGGATGGTTTGATACAGAGTAGGCATGTTCCTACCGTGGATCACTTGGGGCTGCTTCGGGCCTGAGGGGTATGGACTGAGGTATACATCTGCTCGAAAATCACCCCCAGGAAATGGGGTTGAACTTTTGAACACGACATAACGAGGGGGAATGTGGCAACCGAGAAGATCACAGACTCTCCTGAGGACCAGTGGAAAACCGAGGTGCCCATCGGCCATGGTTTCTAGGAGGAAGGTGGGCAGCGCTGGCGATTCACTCGGGGCTTTGGAACTGGAGCAAGCCATGAGGGCAAGGTTTCTCAGCGGGATTCTACTTCAATGGCGAGGGTGGGGATGAATGGCAGATAGAACGGGTCTCATATAGGCTGGGATGTGTCGGTCGCTTCTTAAGGAAGATCCCGGCGAGTCTCTCTCACGCAGGGGGACAAGTCCTACTGCACCTTACGGCGGACCGACGCCTAGCCATGCCGGTTAGGCGGAGATGGGTCAAATCCATCGGGCTCTCCGTAGGGGAACATCAACTGGCAATCCTTTCTCTCTTGCTTGATCTCAAATCTTGCCTTGGGAACATCGTCAGGTATACAAATTTGAATGGAGATAAGGTAGCAGAAGAAAATTTTAGGTAACTTTTAACTAAGAGGGGTAAGGTTTAGAATAATTTGAAAAGATGAGAGGAGAGTAAGCTATACTTAGGCTTCCTTAGCTGAAAATATTTTAGATGATAATTTAATGATACCAAAAAATATTTTTCTTTCCTATCTGGCGTCCATGCTAACTAAGGTCTCCTATAGTCAGGATGGCTCTGATACCAACTCTGTGGGGACCCCAGACCGGCAGTCTGAGACCTCCAGTATGCATACATTCACGATCCCATGATCAGTCAGTCGTGAACAACATACTTAAGTTGGCATTGCAGATACATCATCCATTACATAACGAATACACGTTTCCTACAAATGGTCACATGACCCAGACAAAAACAACTGGCACGCAGGGCATAGAAACACATAACACAGCGGAAATCTTCAAACACACAAACGTGGCAAAGTCCAAGTCATGCCTTGACTACCTACAGGCAACTGACTGGGAGACGTTCCTAGTTCGCACAGACGTCGACGAACTCTCGATCTTCCGCATACTCCTCATCTTCGACGTAGTCTTCTCAATGAAAATCTGGACATTGGAATATCCAGGGCACAGCCATGAGTACAATTATGTACTCGCAAGACATCCCGAATGAAGCTTATAAGATGCAATCATGCTTATATGGTGGAATAGGTAGGCTATAATTAGGGTTTACTACCCATGATGGATGAAAGATTCATCATGGTTGATTAACATCTCTATATCTTTATTGAAAAAGATACTTCAAAAATACCATAGTTTCTCTCAGGGCATTGCATACCCGAGAGATTTTGACAAAGGTGGTTTTAAGAGAAGAAAGATTTTCTTTGCAGAACTTCTTGTAAAACAACTTTCGGTTTTCCAACATCCGTACCTCCCAGGTACAAAGTTCAAATTCCAGTACCTCCCAGGTACCAAGTTCCTCTTCCAGTACCTCTCAGGTACAACCCCTTTTTCCAAATACCTCCTTTTGTAAACGTTGACACAATGCTAGACGACATTGACCATTCAGCTGTCCATGACCGCGGACGCGGCTATTCGAATAGTTTTGACTCTGCAGAGTTTGTACACTTTCACCACACCATCCGGTACATCTGCCGTGAACACCACGGACTGCCCGCGACAGTATGCGAACATCAGATAACCGATCATAACTTCCACTATGTCTATGCTAGTATGCGATTACCTCTTCAGTGGGTTTGTTCTCCCCGGCACCGAGTGAGCTAGCCGTATCGATCCGGTTGCCCCTAGACATCACACCGCCATGGCAGGAGACCCACTGTTGCTTGCCGGTGGCACTCGCAGTCCACACTTTGTATGCCCATATCCAGCATTCGGTTCCGGGGACTTTAACCCCTTCTAGCCAATTGAGGTAAAGTCTCACACTAACACAAACAAGCTTCCATTAAGCCCGTGCCCATTTTGAGTGATGTGGTTGTACGGTAGGGCTGTCAGGCACAAGACTAGTCTATGTGTCGTTTTCGAAAAACATTTCCAAAACATCTTCTTCACAATCCTCCCGTGGACAAGGTCCCACCTTTCCCGGGTTTTTCTTTTAAAACCTTTGTTTTTCGAAAACACACTTTTAGGGGTGTCCACTTAGGGACTTCAAAATTATTAACTTGTGGTGGTAAATATTCCATATGGTGGCTAAGGGCTTGGTAACACCAAGTTGTAACTAATGGCAATGTAATAATTTATAATAACACTAGTAGTAATGGCCATATCAAAAATAGTTTTGTTTTTCCAAGTTTTTGTAAAACTTCAGAAGTAAATCATGCATGATATAATGATAAGTATAGTAGCAAGCATTTGGGAGCTTGCCTGTTTTTCAGATGTGTCCTTGGAATTCTCTTCATAGATCAATAACAAATAAAATCCCTTCTCTCTTCAGAAATCCCTCCCGGAAGTATCTCCGGAAGCGTCGTTCTCTAGCGTCGCAAAAAGAAAGTAATCACTAATCAGTACCAACTAAAGGTACACACTAACACCAAGCATCACATACAGCAAGCAAACATCAAGCAATGATAACAAACAATAGTCATTAAGTAGAGACAATTAATCAACCATTTTTCCTGAAACAGGAAATACTTCGAACAAAAGTTAAACTACCAGCTAATCTTGGTAAAGCAAAATATCTCACCCAGCTAAGGTGGATACACTAGCAAGGGCTTTGAGCTAGTACTCAACTCAAGTTCAACAAGTTCATCAAGCCATGCAAATATATTATTCCAACCAAAATACCTAACCAATTTTACTAACAGTACTAACATATTAAAATATGGTAAACAACAACAACTAGCAAGGGCAGTACCCTAACAACTATAATCAAGCAAGGCATACATTTTTAGTCACACCCAATAATTTCACATCAAAAAAAATAAACTTAACAAATTCCTAAATAGTAATTCTAGCTATTCAAGCTTGGCTAGAGGCTAAGTAATATCCAAACAAGGGTGACATGCAATTCAACCAGTAGCAACATAATAAGCTACTGAGGTTCACACAACATTCTCTAAAATTATTCCACACAAAGGATTTTACCCACTCACAAATTCTAAATAACTAGAAAAATCTAGGAAATTCCATAATAGTGGTATCACTTCCAAATACCCCATGCAACACCAAACTTTTCTTAACATGCTATTTATATAATCTAACACACTCATACCAGAGAATATCAAACCTACACATGATAGAATTCATAAAAAGAACACTAACACAATTTATAAAATTAAATAAAACTAAAAGCAATTAATTTCAGAAAAGCCTCAAAACTAGTTTTACACACCAAATTTAATCTACAGCTCAATAAATCACACAAAGCTAGGATTAGATACTCCTAAACATATACAAGCCAACACAATTGGATTCACATCAAAAATCATCACCAATAAAATTACAAAAATCCTAGAAGTGCTCTCTGGTCCATTACCAATATGGATGCCATTTTATCTAGGAAAATCATTTGCATGCAAGGCCTCTTGCTAAGGCTAGGTATCACTTAGGGCTTTCCAAAACAGTTGAGTTTGCATCAATAGCTATCATAGAAAAATAGTTATTGAATTTTTGGTGAAAAGCAGCAGTTCTGGCTCACATTTATTTTCTCCAAAACTATTTATCCAAAAGTGGATCTACCACTTGGAGATGGTCACAAACATGCCAGGGTATACCCATGATTTTTGGTTTGGCCAGATTCAAACTAAAACTATTTTAAAACGATTTAAACTAAATGGCCAGAAACAAATCTACAAGGAATAGAATAAACAACCTAAAAAAAAATATCAGTGGGCTGGATCTGCTGGATCTGGGCCGTGGAGCGCAGGATCTGGCCCAGCACGCGGCCCACGCGAGCTAGCGAAGGGGTACGCTGCCTCCTTTCCTTCCCCGGCGACACGCACGGCGCGCTCCGAGAGCGGCGGCGAGCGCGGCGAGGACGGCTACGGCGACTCCGGCGTCCCTAGGAGAAACGGTGATGTCCATTAGCTAGAGCAAAGGAAGGGGAGCTCGGGGGTGCAGGAATGGTGGCGAATGATGGACGGTACCGCTCGCATTCTTCCAGGCAAGATGGCGGCCGGAGCAGAAGAGGATCGGGACGGCGACGGCGATACCGGACGAATTCCAGCGATTCCTTGCACGAGGTTGAAGAGGACGACTCGGCGAAGCTACTGCGCTGCTTGGCCTGGCGAGGGGAGGCTCAGAACGGTGGCGATGCGTCGGCGACGGCACGGCCGGGTCTCGCGTTCGTGGCTGAGAGAAATGGAGAGGGAGAGGAAGAGTGAGCGAGTGGGAGGAGCAGAGGGGTGGCGTGGAGGTCTATCTCCTCTAGGGCGAGGCGTGGGGCAGGGGGAGGCGCGGGGAGCACGGCGTTGACGCGGTGGGGGCACGGCGGCGTGCGGCGGTGCGGCTACAGGAGGTCAACGACGGTTTTGCACAACGCCCCCTAGAATTCTTTTTCCTCTCACGGATAGGTCCTCGGTTAATTCTTTTATTTTCTTTTAAAACCAGTAGGATTTAGGGATTTTATTTGGGGCACCTAAACATTTTATAAAAAATTGAGAAAATTCATGGAGTCTCCCATATACATGTAGAAACTCCTCAAAAATTGGTTTTGCAAAATAAAATGTTTTGCTCAATTTTTGTTCATAGAGTTTAAATAGGGTATTTTTGGTAAATAAAATTTATTACTCCTTTAATATTTTTAAAACCAAGTAAGAGATATTGTTTTGGACTTTTGGAACTTCCTTGACAATAAATGATATTCAAAATAATTTATATTTTCATAGAGAAAATATTGTTTTGGAGGAAATGGAAAATTTAGGAGGGAAATTATTTATGAAGATCATTTTCAACTCATGAACTTCATTTCCTTTTTGATAAAAGATTGAGGGGTTTGTTTTAAATCAAAAAGTAGGTTTATTTGAAGAGGGAGTGATATGAAGTGGGGATGATTATTAGTTCACCTCACTCCTGGAATTTTGATAAAGAGTATATGATTGTTTTCAGAGAATAGAGGAATAGATAGAGAGGAAATTTTGATGGGTTCCAAAACTCCAAAATTTAAAACAAGTGGATGGATTGGGAGTCCACACACCAAAGAACAAGTTAAAACCCAAAAACCACTAAATTGAATATTTTGGCTTCATAAAATCATAATTTTAAAACATCTACTTGGGTAGGGTTTTAGGAAAAACCCTAATTGAATTTTTTTTGAAAAACTCACTCAAACCACTATGCATTTTTGAAATCTTGGATGCTTCCTTGCTAAATGATGTTGTCAAGTTAAAAATCAAGTTGATGAAATGGTTTTGGACAAAAATCTCTCAAGGCACCATGTTGGAAAATGGATTAAAACAAGAATTTCTTAAATGGACCTCGAGAGAAAACTAGGTTGGTTTTATGAAAAATTTAAATTGGTTTGGAAAGAAATCACTCCTTGCCTTGCAAAACACAAAGTATTGTTTCAACAGGAATATCAGGTGAAAATAAAAGTTTTTGTTGGCTCAAAAATTTGGGGTCCTACTACCACTTATATAGAGGCAAAATTTTGGGCTGTGACAGATCTTCCCCCCTTAAAATGAATCTCGTCCCCGAGATTCGCGGGTGGGGTACTAGGGAATTCGAGGGTATGGGATTTAGAGATACAAAAAATTTTCTTCGTACTAAAATATTTGTGCCACCAATAATTGGCTCACAGACACAGTGAGATTGGTTTGTCCAAAATTATATTTGTAAAGGATTTAGGGAAAACGAGACAAGTGGGACCGGGTCCACCTGACAGTCTCGCCTCTCTTTCTTCTCTTCTTCTTTCTCGCTTTCTCTCCTTCCTCACATGGCCTGGTTTCAGTGCGCGGAGCACTCATCGGTGGTGGTACTGATGCGCGTGCTGCGATGCAGCGGCCAGCACGGCTTTGGGGATCAAAGATTCGATGATTTCGCGCAAAAGGGCGAGCACTGCTCGTGATTTCTTCACTTTCCCGCGCAAGACGGTGACGAGGGGCGGCACTCGAGCTTGGGCTATAAATCGGAAACCTCCTAGGCTATTCTACTCCTCACATCCACCATGAGCTTCATTCACGCCTTCTTCAGAGCCTACTGCGAGATGCTGGAGAGAGCGGGCTTCATTGAGCATGTCCTCATCGTCGTGTTCTTCGGGATCTCGTTGTCGGTGGTGACCGCTCTGCTGTATGCGGCGTTGGTCATTTTGATCCTTAGCTTATGCAGGTGGTGGTCTGACGCTGGTGGAGATGCTGCGGCAGTAGAGCTAGCTGCGCCGGAGGGGCTTGTTGCAGAGGAGGAGCAAGCTGCAGTGGAGGTGCAAGCTGCACCGCCGGTGGCTGAGGTGGCTGTTCTTCCGGCTGGAGGTGAGCAGGCTGCTCGAGCTGTCCGTCGTCGTCGTGGGGCTCGTGACACTGCTTCGGGTGAAGCAGGCTCGTCTTCAGGCAGTGCCGTGGAGCGTGTGAGCGAGTAGGAATTTTCTGGAGTGTTTTGCATACGTACTGGGTTGTTGCAGTGTTCTTCGTTAGGGCCGAGTTTGTATCCTTTGTTTCCTGAAGTTTCTCTTCTGTAGTGACCTCCGGGTTGTATCAATCTTGCCTTCGCTGACGAGCTGGAGCAAGATTTGTATCGTTGAATCCTTCTTGGCTACCCTAACTCTGGTCTTGCAGCATTCACAGATTTGTAGAGGTACGAGCGTTTCAGAGAGGGAAACGGGCTACTGAGAAAATATCTCGCCAGAATTTAGCTGTGCGTGAGGCACAAGGTTGATCCCAAAAGGGGAATCAATCTACACACGAGTTTTCCACAAACAACACAAATAACAAAGAACAGACAACACACCTTAAGACTTGTTTCCAAATCAACACCAACAACAAACAAGCAAACAACGTGCCGCTTCTACTAACCCACGAGCGCAGATCAAGCTAACAAAGCACGGGATCTACTCCGCTTGAGGGCCCTGGGTAGATGGTGGAGTACGGCCAAGACGAAGAGTGGTGTCCACCTCTCCATCTTCCGCGGGGTGGGGATCTACAGGCACACCTTCGAGGACTACACCTTGCTCTTGGGGTTGCTGCTGAACTCGGGCTACTGCACCTCGTGCTTCGATGAACTGGTGGACTGGGGTCACTGCTTCTGCTGGGATGGCCTGGAGGCTGGTACCTGACGCAGGGTTCCTTGACTCCTTCAGCTGTAGACTGACTTGGATCAGGGTGCGCCGAGTGGTCACGAGTTCTTCCAGCAGGGAATCACAGAGTGCCGACATTGCAGCTCCGTAGGCGACGCTGCTAATGATGGCGGGATCGACTTCTTTGTCGGTGGAGGTCTGGATCAGCTCTGCACCAGGCTGGGGCCTGGCTGGGAAAAAGCGGAACGCTCGACTTTGCGACACCACCGGCTCTGAGTGCCGGAGACGAGCAAGGGCTTCCCAGGCGGCCTTCTGGATGGTTTGATACAGAGTAGGCATGTTCCTACCGTGGATCACTTGGGGCTGCTTCGGGCCTGAGGGGTATGGACTGAGGTATACATCTGCTCGAAAATCACCCCCAGGAAATGGGGTTGAACTTTTGAACACGACATAACGAGGGGGAATGTGGCAACCGAGAAGATCACAGACTCTCCTGAGGACCAGTGGAAAACCGAGGTGCCCATCGGCCATGGTTTCTAGGAGGAAGGTGGGCAGCGCTGGCGATTCACTCGGGGCTTTGGAACTGGAGCAAGCCATGAGGGCAAGGTTTCTCAGCGGGATTCTACTTCAATGGCGAGGGTGGGGATGAATGGCAGATAGAACGGGTCTCATATAGGCTGGGATGTGTCGGTCGCTTCTTAAGGAAGATCCCGGCGAGTCTCTCTCACGCAGGGGGACAAGTCCTACTGCACCTTACGGCGGACCGACGCCTAGCCATGCCGGTTAGGCGGAGATGGGTCAAATCCATCGGGCTCTCCGTAGGGGAACATCAACTGGCAATCCTTTCTCTCTTGCTTGATCTCAAATCTTGCCTTGGGAACATCGTCAGGTATACAAATTTGAATGGAGATAAGGTAGCAGAAGAAAATTTTAGGTAACTTTTAACTAAGAGGGGTAAGGTTTAGAATAATTTGAAAAGATGAGAGGAGAGTAAGCTATACTTAGGCTTCCTTAGCTGAAAATATTTTAGATGATAATTTAATGATACCAAAAAATATTTTTCTTTCCTATCTGGCGTCCATGCTAACTAAGGTCTCCTATAGTCAGGATGGCTCTGATACCAACTCTGTGGGGACCCCAGACCGGCAGTCTGAGACCTCCAGTATGCATACATTCACGATCCCATGATCAGTCAGTCGTGAACAACATACTTAAGTTGGCATTGCAGATACATCATCCATTACATAACGAATACACGTTTCCTACAAATGGTCACATGACCCAGACAAAAACAACTGGCACGCAGGGCATAGAAACACATAACACAGCGGAAATCTTCAAACACACAAACGTGGCAAAGTCCAAGTCATGCCTTGACTACCTACAGGCAACTGACTGGGAGACGTTCCTAGTTCGCACAGACGTCGACGAACTCTCGATCTTCCGCATACTCCTCATCTTCGACGTAGTCTTCTCAATGAAAATCTGGACATTGGAATATCCAGGGCACAGCCATGAGTACAATTATGTACTCGCAAGACATCCCGAATGAAGCTTATAAGATGCAATCATGCTTATATGGTGGAATAGGTAGGCTATAATTAGGGTTTACTACCCATGATGGATGAAAGATTCATCATGGTTGATTAACATCTCTATATCTTTATTGAAAAAGATACTTCAAAAATACCATAGTTTCTCTCAGGGCATTGCATACCCGAGAGATTTTGACAAAGGTGGTTTTAAGAGAAGAAAGATTTTCTTTGCAGAACTTCTTGTAAAACAACTTTCGGTTTTCCAACATCCGTACCTCCCAGGTACAAAGTTCAAATTCCAGTACCTCCCAGGTACCAAGTTCCTCTTCCAGTACCTCTCAGGTACAACCCCTTTTTCCAAATACCTCCTTTTGTAAACGTTGACACAATGCTAGACGACATTGACCATTCAGCTGTCCATGACCGCGGACGCGGCTATTCGAATAGTTTTGACTCTGCAGAGTTTGTACACTTTCACCACACCATCCGGTACATCTGCCGTGAACACCACGGACTGCCCGCGACAGTATGCGAACATCAGATAACCGATCATAACTTCCACTATGTCTATGCTAGTATGCGATTACCTCTTCAGTGGGTTTGTTCTCCCCGGCACCGAGTGAGCTAGCCGTATCGATCCGGTTGCCCCTAGACATCACACCGCCATGGCAGGAGACCCACTGTTGCTTGCCGGTGGCACTCGCAGTCCACACTTTGTATGCCCATATCCAGCATTCGGTTCCGGGGACTTTAACCCCTTCTAGCCAATTGAGGTAAAGTCTCACACTAACACAAACAAGCTTCCATTAAGCCCGTGCCCATTTTGAGTGATGTGGTTGTACGGTAGGGCTGTCAGGCACAAGACTAGTCTATGTGTCGTTTTCGAAAAACATTTCCAAAACATCTTCTTCACAATCCTCCCGTGGACAAGGTCCCACCTTTCCCGGGTTTTTCTTTTAAAACCTTTGTTTTTCGAAAACACACTTTTAGGGGTGTCCACTTAGGGACTTCAAAATTATTAACTTGTGGTGGTAAATATTCCATATGGTGGCTAAGGGCTTGGTAACACCAAGTTGTAACTAATGGCAATGTAATAATTTATAATAACACTAGTAGTAATGGCCATATCAAAAATAGTTTTGTTTTTCCAAGTTTTTGTAAAACTTCAGAAGTAAATCATGCATGATATAATGATAAGTATAGTAGCAAGCATTTGGGAGCTTGCCTGTTTTTCAGATGTGTCCTTGGAATTCTCTTCATAGATCAATAACAAATAAAATCCCTTCTCTCTTCAGAAATCCCTCCCGGAAGTATCTCCGGAAGCGTCGTTCTCTAGCGTCGCAAAAAGAAAGTAATCACTAATCAGTACCAACTAAAGGTACACACTAACACCAAGCATCACATACAGCAAGCAAACATCAAGCAATGATAACAAACAATAGTCATTAAGTAGAGACAATTAATCAACCATTTTTCCTGAAACAGGAAATACTTCGAACAAAAGTTAAACTACCAGCTAATCTTGGTAAAGCAAAATATCTCACCCAGCTAAGGTGGATACACTAGCAAGGGCTTTGAGCTAGTACTCAACTCAAGTTCAACAAGTTCATCAAGCCATGCAAATATATTATTCAACCAAAATACCTAACCAATTTTACTAACAGTACTAACATATTAAAATATGGTAAACAACAACAACTAGCAAGGGCAGTACCCTAACAACTATAATCAAGCAAGGCATACATTTTTAGTCACACCCAATAATTTCACATCAAAAAAAATAAACTTAACAAATTCCTAAATAGTAATTCTAGCTATTCAAGCTTGGCTAGAGGCTAAGTAATATCCAAACAAGGGTGACATGCAATTCAACCAGTAGCAACATAATAAGCTACTGAGGTTCACACAACATTCTCTAAAATTATTCCACACAAAGGATTTTACCCACTCACAAATTCTAAATAACTAGAAAAATCTAGGAAATTCCATAATAGTGGTATCACTTCCAAATACCCCATGCAACACCAAACTTTTCTTAACATGCTATTTATATAATCTAACACACTCATACCAGAGAATATCAAACCTACACATGATAGAATTCATAAAAAGAACACTAACACAATTTATAAAATTAAATAAAACTAAAAGCAATTAATTTCAGAAAAGCCTCAAAACTAGTTTTACACACCAAATTTAATCTACAGCTCAATAAATCACACAAAGCTAGGATTAGATACTCCTAAACATATACAAGCCAACACAATTGGATTCACATCAAAAATCATCACCAATAAAATTACAAAAATCCTAGAAGTGCTCTCTGGTCCATTACCAATATGGATGCCATTTTATCTAGGAAAATCATTTGCATGCAAGGCCTCTTGCTAAGGCTAGGTATCACTTAGGGCTTTCCAAAACAGTTGAGTTTGCATCAATAGCTATCATAGAAAAATAGTTATTGAATTTTTGGTGAAAAGCAGCAGTTCTGGCTCACATTTATTTTCTCCAAAACTATTTATCCAAAAGTGGATCTACCACTTGGAGATGGTCACAAACATGCCAGGGTATACCCATGATTTTTGGTTTGGCCAGATTCAAACTAAAACTATTTTAAAACGATTTAAACTAAATGGCCAGAAACAAATCTACAAGGAATAGAATAAACAACCTAAAAAAAAATATCAGTGGGCTGGATCTGCTGGATCTGGGCCGTGGAGCGCAGGATCTGGCCCAGCACGCGGCCCACGCGAGCTAGCGAAGGGGTACGCTGCCTCCTTTCCTTCCCCGGCGACACGCACGGCGCGCTCCGAGAGCGGCGGCGAGCGCGGCGAGGACGGCTACGGCGACTCCGGCGTCCCTAGGAGAAACGGTGATGTCCATTAGCTAGAGCAAAGGAAGGGGAGCTCGGGGGTGCAGGAATGGTGGCGAATGATGGACGGTACCGCTCGCATTCTTCCAGGCAAGATGGCGGCCGGAGCAGAAGAGGATCGGGACGGCGACGGCGATACCGGACGAATTCCAGCGATTCCTTGCACGAGGTTGAAGAGGACGACTCGGCGAAGCTACTGCGCTGCTTGGCCTGGCGAGGGGAGGCTCAGAACGGTGGCGATGCGTCGGCGACGGCACGGCCGGGTCTCGCGTTCGTGGCTGAGAGAAATGGAGAGGGAGAGGAAGAGTGAGCGAGTGGGAGGAGCAGAGGGGTGGCGTGGAGGTCTATCTCCTCTAGGGCGAGGCGTGGGGCAGGGGGAGGCGCGGGGAGCACGGCGTTGACGCGGTGGGGGCACGGCGGCGTGCGGCGGTGCGGCTACAGGAGGTCAACGACGGTTTTGCACAACGCCCCCTAGAATTCTTTTTCCTCTCACGGATAGGTCCTCGGTTAATTCTTTTATTTTCTTTTAAAACCAGTAGGATTTAGGGATTTTATTTGGGGCACCTAAACATTTTATAAAAAATTGAGAAAATTCATGGAGTCTCCCATATACATGTAGAAACTCCTCAAAAATTGGTTTTGCAAAATAAAATGTTTTGCTCAATTTTTGTTCATAGAGTTTAAATAGGGTATTTTTGGTAAATAAAATTTATTACTCCTTTAATATTTTTAAAACCAAGTAAGAGATATTGTTTTGGACTTTTGGAACTTCCTTGACAATAAATGATATTCAAAATAATTTATATTTTCATAGAGAAAATATTGTTTTGGAGGAAATGGAAAATTTAGGAGGGAAATTATTTATGAAGATCATTTTCAACTCATGAACTTCATTTCCTTTTTGATAAAAGATTGAGGGGTTTGTTTTAAATCAAAAAGTAGGTTTATTTGAAGAGGGAGTGATATGAAGTGGGGATGATTATTAGTTCACCTCACTCCTGGAATTTTGATAAAGAGTATATGATTGTTTTCAGAGAATAGAGGAATAGATAGAGAGGAAATTTTGATGGGTTCCAAAACTCCAAAATTTAAAACAAGTGGATGGATTGGGAGTCCACACACCAAAGAACAAGTTAAAACCCAAAAACCACTAAATTGAATATTTTGGCTTCATAAAATCATAATTTTAAAACATCTACTTGGGTAGGGTTTTAGGAAAAACCCTAATTGAATTTTTTTTGAAAAACTCACTCAAACCACTATGCATTTTTGAAATCTTGGATGCTTCCTTGCTAAATGATGTTGTCAAGTTAAAAATCAAGTTGATGAAATGGTTTTGGACAAAAATCTCTCAAGGCACCATGTTGGAAAATGGATTAAAACAAGAATTTCTTAAATGGACCTCGAGAGAAAACTAGGTTGGTTTTATGAAAAATTTAAATTGGTTTGGAAAGAAATCACTCCTTGCCTTGCAAAACACAAAGTATTGTTTCAACAGGAATATCAGGTGAAAATAAAAGTTTTTGTTGGCTCAAAAATTTGGGGTCCTACTACCACTTATATAGAGGCAAAATTTTGGGCTGTGACAGATGGTTTAGATATGAGGATCACATGTTTTCACCAAGTGTTAATGCTTTGCTCCGGTGCTCTATTAAAAGGAGTACCTTAATTACGAGTAGATTCCCTTGAGACCCCGCTGCAAACGGGCTGGATGTTGTGCAAGTTTCTCATTGCGAGCACGTATAACTATTTACGGAAAACATGCCTATGTATGATTAAATAGACTAGATGTTCTGTCTTAATGCTATGATAATTCTATCAATTGCCCAACAATAATTTGTTCACCCAACACCTGTCACTTGTTATTGGAGAGTTACCACTAGTGTAGATAGCTGGAAACCCCGGTCCATTTGTCATCATCATTGCTTTCCCGTCAACTACGCATCAGAATATTTTCTGGCGCATCATTGCTTCCCTGTCAACACGCCATCAAAGTAGCAACAACTATTTTTTGGTGCCATTGCCTCTGTGTTACAGGTTACTATTGCTCTCATATTACTGCTGCTTTCACATCACCCCTGTTACTAGTGCTTTTCCAGGTGCAGCTGAATTGACAACTCCGTTGTTAAGGCTTATAAGTATTCTTTGTCTCCCTTTGCGTCGAATCAATAAATTTGGGTTTTACTTCCCTCGAAGACTGTTGCGATCCCTATACTTGTGGGTTATCAGAAGATTACTTTGTGTTTGATGGCAAAGGAAAAGCAAAGAAATTGTAAACAGAGGTTGGAGTGAATGCTAGAATTCCTACAGAATGTAGTAAAAGGAATCCTATAGGAAAAATTGCTATAGAAACTAATCCTTTGAATCAAATGCCTAACGTAGGAAAAATTCCTATAGAATAAAACGAGCCCTTAATTAATCGGGCGCATGCGAGAAGCCACTAGGCCCAATCGCTGCATGCATGCAAGCGAACAGAGCCAATCGAAGCCAGCTCCTGCAGTTATTTCCAGCGATATACTCGGGGGTATTTTTGGTACATACGCTGCAGATTCGATCCCACGCCTTGTTTTATGACAAAAATCGGAAAAAATATTACGCCTTCTATTAGGGAACGGAGGGAGTATATCAAGGAAATTTTACCTTTGATGGTGATTTTTGCGTGCAATAAAATTCTATATTTTTGTTTGTTCATCTCAGCTAAAATTGATGTTTGACGAGAAAAGCCTTGCAATTCCTCAGCTGCAGCACCTAGCTAAGTTTTTTTTAGGGAAGCTCAAGATTTTCCTATAATTCCATTCTGCCTTTGTGCTTGTGAGATAGAAATAGTAAGATCCTGAATGGTCAATTAACAATATAGCTACGTTGTAAGCACGCCTCACCCAAAGAGAATAATGTAGCTATATGGAACACGCTCTAAACATCGTTATTTGAATGTGTCATGTTCAAAGACCAAATCATATTGTTTCTAGAGAATCATCGTATAATCAAAGCAATAAGCAAGCTGAAATTACGAAAACAACCTATGAACAGCTCACCAAACGCGAAAACTGATGGAATACAAGAGTTCATTGGACAAAACCTTTTGAGCGGTAAAATAAACAAAACGGCGCGGCAAAGCGCGCCTTCTCCTTCTAGTACTACTATTAAAAGATCAAACTTGTGTTGATACATTAAATCTGATGACGAGCGATCACCTCGGCAAGTCCCAGGGTCGAGTACCCCGGGTTGATTGAGAGGGAGAAGATGGCGCGCTGGTAGTTTCGTCGGCTGACAAGCAAGGATTTACCTAGGTTCGGCCCCTCATGGTGAGGTAAAGACCTACATCCTGCTTGTCTGATCTTGTATTGATGATGATATGAGGTTACATGGTGGCCGCGAGGGCGGTGGTGTGAGACGTGGTCTCGCTATGCTATGGCGTGTATGTTGTGTCCCGTGGGGATCTGATCTATGGGGTGCTCCTGCCAGGCTTTATAAAGGGAGCCAGGTAGGGTTTACATGAGGTTCTTGTCTTGTACTCCAAGTTGTAGTTTATTGGGCTTCATGGGCCTCCAGGTGCTGGGCTGCATCGGGTACGCCAACGGTCGGGTGCCCGGAGGGTATGCCCACGTCAGGAGCCCCCGAGTGTCTGGTCGATACGAAGAATCGGGCAGAGACTCAAAGTACATGTCGTGTAGGCGTAGTCGATGCGTCGGGTAAGTACTCTTTCCTACTGGGCACGCCGTCTTGTTCCTGAAAAGGATAGTTAAAGAAATTTGACTCCAGCCGTTGAGGGCTCACAGAGGATGATTTAGTCGGCAATGTTTCGACTGAGTCTATCGGGAGCGCAAACAGTGCTCCCGATGGGAGTAGCCCCGAGATTAACCTGAATTTCTTGTAATTGAGGTTAATCTCAAAAAACCTCTCTCAGTCGAAAGAAATTTCTGAAACCCTCCCGATGGGAGTAACTTAAGGAGTCACTGATAAAACAGTCTTTTTTCAGCCTGTGGGCTTACTATATGTTGCAGTTTTCAGCCTGATGGCTTACTTGTGGACCTCGAATGAGTTTCGAGTGTTCGCTCAGCCTGACGGCCTACTTGTGGAACTCGAATGAGATTCGAGTGCTCATTCAGCCTGACGGCCTACTTGGTGGACTCGACAAACATATCGAGTATTTGCTCAGCCGAACGGCCAACTGCGTTGTTGGACCTGTATGGCGCAGCCCCCGAGTGTTCGAGTGCGGCCTAGGATTTTTGATTAACTTGTGCGGCGCTGCCCCGAGTGTTCGAGTACGGCCTAAGTTTTCCTTGTTGGACCTGTATGGCGCAGCACCCGAGTGTTCGAGTGTGGCCTAGGATTTTTGGTTGAACTTGTACGGCGCAGCCCCCGAGCGTTCGAGTGCGGCCTAAGTTTTCCTTGTTGGACCAGTATGGCGCAGCACCCGGGAGAGCATCAGGTGTGGTCTAGGCGAATTTGTTTGTGGCCTGTGCGGCGCGGCACCCCGTAGTGCATCAGGTGCGGCCAAGGCGAATTTGTTACAGCCTGTGCGGCACAGCCCCCGAGCATCGGGTGCGGCCTAGGATTTTTGATTAACTTGTGCGGCGCAGCCCCGAGTGTTCGAGTGCGGCCTAAGTTTTCCTTGTTGGAGCTGTATGGCGCAGCCCCGAGTGTTCGAGTGCGGCCTAGGATTTTTGATTAACTTGTGCGGCGCTGCCCCGAGCGTTCGAGTACGGCCTAAGTTTTCCTTGTTGGACCTGTATGGCGCAGCACCCGAGTGTTCGAGTGTGGCCTAGGATTTTTGGTTGAACTTGTACGGCGCAGCCCCCGAGCATTCGAGTGCGGCCTAAGTTTTCCTTGTTGGACCAGTATGGCGCAGCACCCGGAGAGCATCAGGTGTGGCCTAGGCGAATTTGTTTGTGGCCTGTGCGGCGCGGCACCCCGTAGTGCATCAGGTGCGGCCAAGGCGAATTTGTTACAGCCTGTACGGCACAGCCCCGAGCATCGGGTGCGGCCAAGGCAAGATTATTGTGGCGTGTGCGGCGCAGCCCCCGAGCATCGGGTGCGGCCAAGGCAAGATTATTGTGGCCTGTGAGGCGCAGCCCCCGAGCATCGGGTGCGGCCAAGGCAAGATTATTTCAACGCGGCGGACCGGAGTCGACGCGGCGGAGTTGTGCCGTAGAGGCAGTCGACGTGACGGATCAGAGTCGATGCGGCGGAGTTGTGCCGTGGAGGCAGTCGACGCGGCGGAGTGGTGGCGTAGAGGCAGTCGACACGGCGGATCGGAGTCGACGCAGCGGACAAAGTGGTTGTAGAAGTTGTTGAATCATGGATGCGATCTTGGCGAGTTGTGGATGTCGTAGTGGACGGAGTCGACGCCGTGAAGTGCGACGGAGGGAGTCGACGCGGCGGGCCGGAGTCGACGTGGCGTGGGCAACGCTCAGACCCCGAGTCCCTTATCAGGCCGGCGAAGGGGAGTCAACGGTGCCAAGTCGATGAAGGCACTCGAGTCGCGTGTCGAGTGCAGCGATGAACTTGTCATTGACGAAGCGCCAGCCCCCGAGTATCGGAGACGGAGCCGATGAAGGCGAGGCCGCCAGCCCCCGAGTGTCGGAGGCGGAGCCGATAAAGGCGAGGCCGCCAACCCCCGAGTGTCGAAGGAGTAGCCGATGAACTTGTTGTTGTTGTCAACGTCGAATCACCAACCCCGGAGTCGACGCAAGGAGGAAGACGACGCAGTGGCTGCACGTCCAGCCCCCGAGTCCTTTTTGTCGAGTGGGCGAGGCGGAGTCGACGATGCGGAGTCGAAGAAGGCACGTGAGTCTCCTTGTCGTGTGCCTCGATGAAGTTGATGTCATTGTTGATGAGTTGCAGACGCCGACTACAGCGAGTCGTCGTAGAGGCTGTGGAGCCATGAACACTGAGACTGTCGAGTTGTGGTTGACGCTGCTCCTAGCGTTGCGGGCGAGACGAAGCTGTGCCTGCCGAAGGAGACGCGTCCCGAGCAGCACCGGCATCGTTCTTCATGCTCTCGTCAATCAAGCAGAGCGATTAGTACATGCAGTACATGGAAATATATCTAAATTAGTACGTAATAGAAATTGAAGAGCTTAGTTGACCGGTAAAGGCCGATTCGACTCATGCATGTGTGCATGGTGGGATCCTGGATGGAAAATCCATGTGTGTACGTGTATGTACGTGGGCTGTGGGCATGTGTATGCGTCGGGTGCATATGCAGGGACGGACGGAGTCGACGCCGTGGACGAAGTCGACGGTTGCTGGGGTCGGATTTGTCCGCGACGCCGGCCGAAGCGTTCCGCGTATGTGATACGGAGGTTGGCTTTGTACCATGTCCCTGATGATCATAGATAGATTGATCGGTGGATTAAAACAGATCTAATTAAACATACTTGCGATGTAAGAAAGAGAGAGGATGATCAGTAGTAGGGTGCAGTAAATCTGATCGTGCATGCGGCCGTAGGCTGCTTCCCGCGATCGATCTGTAACATGTGATTAGAACTCTGGCCGCATAATCCATGCAGGTAGCCAGCTCGAGTCGCCGGTCTGACGAGTACGCGCAGTCGAAGCCAATGCGTCGTTCCGCGGATGCTGATTAGTGCCGAAGTCGACGCCCCACGGAGCCGCCGCCGCCGTTGTTGGCGAAGTTGAACGCCGCCGAAGTAGATGAGCCGGCCAGATGGGATCTAGCCGTCGTTGTCGATGAAGATTGAAGCCGCCGAAACCGTGATCCAGCGCGCGTTCTTCCCACAGATGGCGCCAATTGACGAGAGATCACCTCGGCAAGTCCCAGGGTCGAGTACCCGGGTTGATTGAAAGGGAGAAGATGGCGCGCTGGTAGTTCCGTCGGCTGACAAGTAAGGATTACCCAGGTTCGGCCCCATGGTGAGGTAAAGACCTACATCCTGCTTGTCTGATCTTGTATTGATGATGATATGAGGTTACATGGTGGCCGCGAGGGCGATGGTGTGAGACGTGGTCTCGCTATGCTATGGCGTGTATGTTGTGTCCCGTGGGGATCTGATCTATGGGGTGCCCCTGCCTGGCTTTATAAAGGGAGCCAGGTAGGGTTTATATGAGGTTCTTGTCTTGTACTCCAAGTTGTAGTTTATTGGGCTTCATGGGCCTCCAGGTGCTGGGCTGCATCGGGTACGCCAACGGTCGGGTGCCCGGAGGGTATGCCCACGTCATCTGAGCTCTTCAATATTTGACCAACAGTTCAGATCTCTCCAATGTTTGACAACTCAACACATCCTTTCGTTTGGTGATAATTACCCGGGATTTGCCACCACTAAAAACAAAACCCACACCATTATTGGCCGCCGCTGAGACGTGATGCGGATGAAGCCATGGCGACACCTCGGTTTAGACACGAGGGAGGGCAGGGCCGCCTTCTGAGAGCGGCGTGGGGATGATATGCGATGTGGATTCCTCGGTTTACCGAAGCGCTCACACGAGGCGCTGCCGCACTGGCCCTCACTGGCTCCTGCATCGCAGCCAAGCTGTCGGCCGGCGTGTCGTCCGCCCCACCATGGCACCACGCCTCTTCTAAAATATCTCCCTGCTATTCGAGCGCAGCACCGCCTCGCCTTTAGTTCAATCTGGTCATTGAGACGCCGATTCTGGCTATGGAGGGCCGGATTCGAGCTCCATAGCTCGACATCTAGCCACGGAGGTGACGGCCACCGACGAGCTCCAGCTCCTCCTTCCGGTCGAGCAGGACAACGGCGGCACCAAGCCTCCCTACCCATAGCTCCGGGTCCTCCTGTCCAAACTGAAAACGAATTGCAGGCCCTCCTAATTGATTCGTCTCCGGGCGGCCGCTGCAAGGTGGGAAACGAGCGCGGGTTCCAGGGGCGGAGGCGTTGCCCCCTTCCATCACCTCAATGCCATCGACGAGGCGCTGTGGTGCTCAGTCGATAGTACCGCTGCACATTAGAGATATTTGGGAGTGCAAATATGATAGTATGATTGTTGCGGCCGCCAGCAGCCCACAATGTCGACGGCCTGGCACCGCCAACACCCAGCCATGTCCCTTCGTCCACACACTGGGCACAGGCAACGACGGGGGAATCATTATCATGTTCAGAGTAGAAGACACCAGGTGATGGTTCATAGGTTATTGGAAAGATGTACTCTGTTGTTATGTTCTTGGCACCGAAGCAGAGCATCATCAGGTGCCGGTAGCAGTTTTTCATAGGCCAATACAGAAAAATCTTGATGGCGTCTCCTCCGACAGCCAAGACTTGCGGATAATGTTGTCGAGCACGCAGCTTCTCCGTGGCGTTTCTAGCGTGGAGCGTCCATGAGGATCGATGCCTGTGCGTCTGGCTGGACGTGTGGACCGAGCTTTCCGGCTCGGCCCGAGTTTCCTGGGCTCGGTGCGAGCTTGACTCGTCCCGTTGAAGAATTTGACCGAGCCGAGCTCCTTTCCCTGGACCGTCGCGGGCTCGGGCCGAGCCAGGCTCGGCTCGGGCTGGCTCATTTGGCCCGCTAAGATTTGCTTTTTTTCTTCGAGAGCAGAGAACTGGGCCTCGATGCGTGGCCTTTTTGTCTGTTCGATAGTTGCATTACAGCGAGGAGGTCTTCGTCCTCTTCCTCTCCCCTCATCTGACGCACAAATTAGGTTAGCCACGCGCCGCCGCCATTCAGAGGACAGCGAGGCAGAGTCGCGCCGCCGCCGGGCACGCCCCGCCCCCACCCACCACCCTCCAGTAGATCGCCCAGTAGCTTTGCTCCGGTGGATCTGCTCTGGTCGCTTGGTTCCGTCCCGGGCTCACGAGCATGATGCAGGCCACCGCACCACCAGCAGCCTCCGGCATCGTGCTGCTCGCTCCTCCGCCGTTCTGTTCTTCCACGCCGTTCAACTCCCGCTGCGTGGTCTCACTGGCGCCAGCGTCGCCGAGGTCGTGGCTCCACCGTGGGACCCAGCTGGCAGTGACCTGCTCCGTCTGGCTCGCGAGCCGCTCGTTCTGGACCGAGCTTTCGCCTAGCTCGGGCCGAGCCTCCAGGTTAGGCTCGCCTGACATGTCGAGCTGGCTCGGGGCTCGCCATATCAGCCCGAGCTTTTCTCAGGCTCGCACCGAGCCGGACCGAGCCGGCTCGCGTCCAGCCAGACCTGTGCGTGTCCAACCAGGAGAAAGGTGCTAACATAGCTTGCCATTGTGGCCGTGTTACACGACTGCATCATATAGTCATCAGCTACAGTTAATCAAACAATTCTTTCCTTTTCCTCTTCTTGGCGATTCTTCTTTTGTGATGTATATACATTAATGAAACAGATTCACACATGTTGACTGAACGATCATGCTTCACAAATGACTATGTCAAGTTCAGTATCACACAGGTCATGTAGAAAAAAAAGTATCACATGAAACAGATAGAAAGGGGCAAAACCCTGAAATGCGTGTGTGCGTTGGGCGCTGTTTTTAGCCGCGCCGATCCAAACTGACAATGTTTAGCACATGCATAATATTGCCATCTGCAGAATTGAGATCCAAATTCATACATTACCACATCTTCCAATAAAGGTGAGTTATCCTGCCATATTGATAGTATCGGGCACGACTATTGACTTGTAGCAAAACAAGTAATTCATACAGACTATGGTATGATCTTTTCTTGACTGAAATCGTCATATTTAATTGTGAATACGTGCGTGCACGTACATGCACACTAGTATTACTTTAAAATCAAACAAGCCCACTCTTTTTTGCACTTGACATTAATTTTATTTCCACTTTTCTACACATTTTCCAATCACTCAAGCTAGGGGACCTTCACCATTGTAACTTGCTTGGTTGTGAGCTTTCTAGGTAGATTGTTCAGAGTGCAGATTTCACTATGGCGGGGCACAACAGCTTGCCCATCACGTGCTCGAACTTGTCCATGTTGTGGACAGGAAGGGAAATGGTAACCATGATGCCATCCTCACCCTTGGCGTTCTTGGACCGGATGAGGAAGCTGCCAATACCATCAAAGTTCGCCGGACCTCCATACACGGGCCTTCCCCACCCGAAGTCTAGCTCGTCAAACCCGGCCTTGGTCACATCTGAGAGAAAGTAAGTGTTCACTTGCGCGAAGCACGGCCGCCCGCGCTGCACCATGAGATCCACCGTCGACCGCATGTACTCCATGTCCACCTCCTCCTTAGCCTCATTCACCAGCCGCACCGCGTAGCTCACGGGTCTCGAGCACAGCTCGCCTGCGGCGATATGGCCACCGGAAACGCCATGCTGTTGCCGTAGTAGCCCTCGGGATTCCGGCCTTCTTTCCCTTGCCCCCGCGGACTCTGACGGCGCAAACCATCCGCATCTCCTCGCCGGCATCAGGGTCCAGCGCGATGGTGCGACACTTCCATAGGAAACCCGTGAGGATCTCGAACGTGGTTGCGCGCTTCCATAGACCCGGCGCTAGGTGTGACCGGATGGAGGCGACCTCCTTGTCGCCGAAGAAGAAACAACGCACAACCATGTCATTTAGCGGTAGGATGCTTCCCTTGGTCTCCGGTACCTCGTCGTACTCCCGGTGCGCGAACCTAGGACGCAGGGGGTTCCGTGCCTCCAGCAGCTCGCGCCCCCACGCCGGCGTCACCGATGGCACCGCGGCGCCCCGTGCCAGCTCTGCCACGGCAGCTATGAACTGCACCATCCCTGGCGCGTCTGCCATCGCATGCATCATCCGGACGGCCAAGATGAAGCCTCCGCATGACAGTCGTGTCACCTGCACACATATGCGATGCACGATGAGCCACGCTTGCGTACGTCATGTGCGCCAGTGTTTCAGGAAAATCAAAGTTACCTTTTTTTAGAAAAGAGAATTTTATTAATCCCAACCATATGGAAGTTACCTGGAAGAGGAGGAGCGGTGTTCCTAGGACTTGAGACGAGCCGGGTATATCGAAGAGGAGCTCCTCGATGCCAGGGAAGGGTGGCTGTGGGGGTTACCGAACTGCTCGAGCCGGACGTCGGCATCGGCCTCGATGAACAAAACACCCTCGCCGGTGCAGTCGACGGCGAGTTTGCGCCCCGGCAGCTCCCTTAGCCGGCCCGCGAGCGGGTAGTAGTGCACGAGCGCCCTGGCCACAGCGTCCCGGATCACCGCGGCGGGGTCCGTGCCGCCCTTGGATGGGTCGCAGCGGTAGAACTCGATACCGGGGGTCTGCCTCCGTAGACCGGTCTGGTCGTCGATGTCGGAGAGCCGCTTCAGCTCCCGAGGCGTCGGCCCAGCCGGTGCCAACAGCTCCGCCGCCTTCCTCCGCACAGTGAACCTCAGCGGCGGCATGGAGGCCACCATTTAGGATGATTCTTAGCTAGTGTGCACGAGATGAGGTGATCGAATGTGTTCGCCGCTGTTACGTTTGTTGGGGATTAGTGCCAGGACGCTATGTATTATACTCTACAAGTGGGATGGACCCGGCGGCTGTGATGTGGTGCGACTCGTCTTCTTATGTTGATTAGTAATAGGTCACGTGCTATGCATATTTGGACTTGCCAGCGAAAGAACATAATTTTCAAGTATACACTGCTGCCCCTACTAATAAATAGGGGCCTATAATCTAAGTAAAACAAAGTTAATACATTTTAAATTTATCTAAAATGCAGAAATTATAAAGACCTACAAGATCAAATCAATATCAATAAATTCACCATACCATATATATTGTCATAATATATTTCTCCTACATATACTAATTATTGACATTTTATCTCAACCGGAGCAGACATGTGACGCCACGGTGATTGGCAGGTACTTTCCAGTACTTCCGAGTACTCTCGTTGGAATTATTTCTGTCCGTTGATCTAGCAATGTAAATTATTGATTTTAATTAACTTAATCAGGGGTATATTAGTAACTTTCCATGCGACCATAGTTGACCCACCCGCACGACCGACCGCTCGCCACCACGATCTGAACCCGCGCGGCCGCGCCGCAATCCTCTGCTCCTCCTCGTCGTCCTATCCCTGTGCGCCAACCAGGTGCTCGCCTTCTCCAAGTGCGGCGTCCCGTCCAACGCCCTCGAGGTCTACCTCAAGGACCGGGAGATGCTCGGCGGCGACGACTACGTCGGCCGGCGGCCGCATCGTCTTCGACCTCGGCGAGGTGCCCGCCCACGTGCCGCCCGACAGCCCTGCTAGCGCCGTAGTGGTACCGCCTCGAGGTGAGGCACGATGACGGCGATGACAAGGTGCGCGGAAGCTCATTCTCGCTGTGTGGATCGGCATCCAGGCCGACGAGGCGTTCACGGAGGCGTGCCACTCCGACGCCGCCACCGTGCGCGGCGAGAGCATGGCGAGCGTGCGGGCCGTGCGCTCCAAGGCCTACGTCTCGCCCAATCTCTGGTACCTCCGCGTCAACGTCATCGAGGCGCAGGACGTGGAGCCAGAGGTGTTCGTCCGTCGTGGCCGCGGCGACGCTGAACCTATACGTGTGTATAAAGCTAGACTGCCGTGCAATCTTGTAACCTACCCTGACAGAAGAAATAAACGAAAGTTTACGAGGCTTCTCGCAGTTAATCGTTGTGTTTTTCGTGTGTTGCATCGCATGAACTACTAGTAGCTAGCAGCAGGGATTCATCAACCTGTGTCTGTGTGCTTGCTTAGCTAGATCGAAGCATCGAGCCAAGCTTTGCAAAGCTGCCTGGTTGCGTCTCGCCGAGTTAGAAGTTCATGCTACACGCGCGTCTCGCCGGACTAGATCGAGCCAAGCTTTGCAAAACCGTTACGTCGGAAAGTACTCAACGTGTCGCATCGGATCGGAGCTATGCCAACAGCCACGCAGGGGAAGAGTTTCAGCTAGCGCGACCCGCGGGCGACGTGCGTATTTATCTTCTTCTGCCTCATCACCGGGGTGGCGCTCTACGTTACGCACGCCGTTCCGGGTGGTGGCGTTTATCGCCGGCCGGGCTGTTCCTGCTCCGGCAACCGCGGTTCCGCGGCAAGCTGCTTGTCGTGCAGGCAGTCACCAACTAGGAGAGAGAGAGCGCTAGACAGGTGGGCCGCTTCCTATTCTACCCTTTTTGATAAGTAAAAAATCAACGGTTTTAGTTCTTTCCAGTACTTTTGAGTACTTTTTTTCTAGTACTTTCTAGTACCTCCTATTTTTCCACCGTTGGATTGCCTTGTTTGGACGGCTACTAAATTCCCCAACCATGCTAAAACTTGTAACTGAATTAATGAGAGTCACAGGGTAGACTGATCAACAATAGACCAGAGTTAAGATTCCAGACTTTCTTTTAAGATTATGTGCTCACGTTACTATTTTTAACCAACCTATAGTTGGAAAAATTAGTCGATTTTAGTCGCTCAAACTTTTTAGCGTTTCCATTAACCTCTTACTTTCCCGCCTAGCTCTGTAAGAAATTATTGGTCTCATTGATTAAATGGAACCAGGGTCCCACCTACAGGGCCCTATTTTGATTTAAAAGAATCAGTCAATTCTGAGGAGACGTGTTTTGGAGAAGGCTTGCTTTCTTATAGCTAGCCCACAAAATTGACCTACTGCAGTCAGATTATCTACTATAGCGACTTCTCGAACCCAAGTGCTCATTGTTGGACTAGTATCGTGTGACATTGGTTATGTTTGGTAGGTTCAAAACTTCAATCATTGTCAGGGTTTGTTTTGCTAGTAGATCTGAGTGAATGAACCTTCAAAGTTTGGTACTTTTCACGTGTTTCTTCTTAGCAAATTGGTATACAGCAGACTAATTTACGGGAGTAATATTTTGAAAATTGGCTGAATGGTGTGGATCATAGGTTTAAACAATTTATTAGGGTGACAGCGGTTGCTGTAATATGGTCGCTTTGACTGTGTAGAAATGACAAGGTTTTTAATGATAAATTATTCTTCATACATGTTGTTTACATGACTACCTACGCTTTGTTTGTCTCAGTTGCAACGTGTGGAGCATTGTGACCTGTTTTATGGAGGTGTGTACAAAACTGGAGGATACGGCGAGAGAATTTCAAACACAATATGGATCAGAACATAATGCGGATCGACCCTCCACCACCTTAGCCGTTTCTACAATTTCTCATCTTGATATATAATTCGCCTTTTTTACGTTTTCTGAATTTGTCGGCTTTGTGCATTCTACATACGCAGAAGCTGGATGTAGTACTTAAACTTTATAAGTAGTAAAATCTGTTTTTCGAAAAAGAGTAAAAATCCAAAGGAGAGTAAAAGGTACAATAGGCATAAATGGCGGAGGCTGAGGCCTTCCAATTCCAAGATTGAGTCTTCCGATAGGCGTGTAGTCAGTATATATGGGCCTAATTCCAATCTTGCGAGGAGGCCGCGTGATGTCAGAGAGCCGTTTCAGGTCCCTCAGTGTGGGCTCTGCCGGCGCCAATAGCTCGGCGGCCTTCCTCCGCACCGTGAACCTCAATGGTGCCGCCATGAGAAAGTATGCGTCTCTTTTACTGCAATTACTCACGCTAAGCACTTTGGATACAACTCAACTCAAAGCAATGGACACACACTTATATGCAATGGACACACTTATTTATACGTAAATACTCCTGATTTGCAGACTAGTTCAATTATACGACATACCATGGTGTGAATACTGAACCGTTCAAGGCCAACAACTCCGCCTCGTGCCCATGTTACTGACAGTGAGATATATATACTCTAGTGCGACACATGCACTAATTTATTAGCAGTTTGGTCCATATTAGGAGCAATTTACTCACACTTGTTTTTTTTCTTTCTCTGGACATGCATGGATGACTTTGACCAACGAGGTGGGTGTGATTTGGTAAGTGCAGAACGAAAGTTACAGCAGCACGTATTCAGAAACAACATCACGTTCTCAAGCAAAGGAAATATAAACGGGGAAAAGAGAAAAGACCGACATGATTCTTGGAAAGTAGAAATATCAAAGTGACTAAAGAGAATGATAAAAGCAGGAAATTCAGAGGCCCCACATAAGCTGATTTATAATATATCCGTCCAAACAAAACTTATTTCAGAAAAGATGATGTGACTCCAACAAAAACAGAGCAGTTTCTTCTTTGATTCTGGTTGATTTGACAACGTGTTTTCTCATTTAATGTTGTATATGTGTCGTATGAAATGGGGAACCCAATCTTGGTACTAATATGTTTTCATATATGGTTGACGTCAGTCTGTATCTTAAAGATACACCATCGTACGTGTCTAATGTATTACTGCCACATGCCATTTCCCTTTATGTTTTTGCATTTTTAAAAGTATGATGTAATGGGTACTGCGCAATAAGCAACTTATAACACCAAAGTATGATGTAATGTTTTGGCGCCTAGCTATGCAATTAATGTATGGCAATGTTTATATTGTTTTCGGTGCATATATTAATTGTTTGACGTGGTGCCCTATCCTTAAGATATGCCAATGTTATAGTTATATACGTCCAATTTATCATAAATGTCATCATATCTGCACATGGGGCTATATAAAGCAAACCATTACCAATAGATCTTACATCCCAACCACACAACTCATGTACTGATCCATCATACCATCCAATCGATAGAAAAGGCTAATACCTATACCTAGCCAAAAAAACGGATACAAAAACTATAGCCATGGCGAACCACATATGTATATGTTTTGACCTTCTAGCTATCGTAGTGGCAGCGTCGGGCGACAGTTGCGAGGGTGACCGGCAAGACATGATCCGGGAGTGCGGTCAGTACCAAAAATGGCCAGCAGACCCAAAGTTGAACCCGTCAGACGCGTGCTGTGCCGTGTGGCAGAAGGCCGACATCCTGTGCTTGTGTGCCGGTGTCACCAAGGAGAAGGAGAAGATATGGTGCATGGACAAGGTCGCGTATGTTGCCAATTTCTGCAAGAAGCCATTCCCTCAAGGCTACAAATGCGGAAGTAAGTACCAAGATGGGAACTGCATCTATACATTCTTTTAACTTACTTAGGTATTTTCTTATATGCACGCACATGATTTTCTCAACTTATGTTTGGTTCAATTTAAATGGCGTTTGCAGGCTACACATTTCCTTCTCAGGGACAACATGATGTTATTTTAGTCGTAAGAGGAGAAGCGGTCGGTGTAACTTCTATGTACATGACCTCACTAAAGCTTTGGTTGTGGATATGTAATCCATGAGGTTGTGCAAGGAATAGTTTCTACCCAGCAAATTGTATAGGAATAATTATGAAATAAATAAAGCCTTCTCCTTAAATTATCTGATTTTTCTTATGTCCATATAACATTTAATCATGGCTCGTGGTAGTGGTGGAAATTGATGAATGGAACAAGAAAATTTGGTATTCTAAAAGCAACACCTTTCATGTGGTTTTCTTTTAGGGGATCGTTGTTTCAATTGAATGATAATTTAGCTTGGACTAGCCTACCTATCAAGAGTTGAAGACTTGAGTAGGAGGCTGTGGCACAAACCGGACGCAGGGGCAGGACACCGCACCAGAAAAACCGATTAAGAGACTCTGCAACGGAGAGACTTACACAAAGTCAGTGGAAGCAGAGTCTCAAGCTTTTGAGCTGCATCGAGGGACAAAACTATCAGGCCAGATCCATCCACCGATTCAGAGACGCGCCAGTACCCCGCGGTCGGACGAGTAGAAGGAAGGAAGAGCAGCTCGGGTTGGGAATCATGACAGGAGCCTGACTCCTCTCCCCTCTCCACTGCCACAGCCTCCACACATCCTCGTTGACGTCACTTCACACGGGTTGTCCGCATTGGGAGAAAGCGTGAGGGATGTGAGCATTTTCAACTTCACAAAGTACATTAGAACATTTCATGTATCATACTCTTGACAAACCGAAGTTTGCCAGGTATTTAATTCCGCGCAAAGGTATTTAAAATGGGCAATGACAGATATCCCTTACCTATCTCAGTTAATAGTGGGCGACACTCGGCTAATAGTGGGCTGCCATCGTCAAACACCTGACTCGCTAGTTTGCTGAGTATTTTGTATTAGTCGATTGTCTACATATGCTTGGTGACGATGGTGCTGCCGTGAAGACCTAGGAGCGGGGCTCCGTAGTACACGGTGCCGCCAGCAAGAGAAGTACATTTTGTGCAGTGGGATAAAGGCAGTCGGTGATGATCTGGCGGCCGTGATGGCGGCCTTGAAGACATAGAAGCAGAGCTCCAGTCACGCGCATCGATGAACTTTTGTAAAGCAGCGCGGACAGGAAGGCGGTGACGATCGGGCGGCCGTCTAGTCGCATGGATCGGGGCTACATCGTTGGCACGACACGTCATGGTGTTTTTTAACCCTTATTAGAAATGGTGATTAGCAAAACTCCGTGTCCAATGTGGAACATATCAGTAACGATCTAATATAACAATTGTTGCCCATATCAGACATGTTTGGAGTCCGACAACACCTCTTAGACCTGACCAGGAGAGAAGCTCAAATGTTGATCCCGCTGTTACGGATTATCTTCTAAAATATGCATTTTCTGCAACAACGCGTGGGGCATCATCTAGGTTCTATAGGAAGTAATCCTATAAATCAAATGAGTAACGTAGGAAACATTCCTATAGTATAAATACTCCAAATATCTTATGAAATTTCTTTGAATCAAGAGAGTCTCAAAATGCTGATCAAGCTTTGTAGTTAATTTAGCTACTTGGATCAGATTCGCAGAAGGACAAGAGTATGAGGTTTGCGGCTCGATCTACCACGCACGTGACCTCGCACTGTCGATCGACGTCCGGGAGGCTGCCGCCAATGCCGTGCACCAAGAGGGGTGGATGGTGCGCTACGGCCGCCGCAAGATCGGCAGGTCATTCTTCCACACGTACGTGTTACTTCGTGCTCGAGAGCAAGCAGCTCGCCTACTACAAGAAGAAGCCCAAGGACAGGCATGGTATGTAGTATGTAGGCACGGGTATCATTCCATCGGATAGAATCTGATTAATTGCCTCGTTGTTTGATCATCAAACCACGAACAAAAACTTTCGAATATGTGAGGAACTTTGGATGATCTTTTTAGAGTTAATTGCAGAAACCTACGACAATTGGGGTTAGGGATACAAAAAACTACCACTTTACAAATTATTTGCAGAAACCACAGTTTTCAGGGTGATTTTTATCAAAAACCACCGATATTGTGTAATGGGTAACAAAAAACACGGATTGTTGAGTTTACGAGCGTTAACCGTCTTTTCTGATGGCTAGACCCCACCGTCAGGCATACATGGCATGCTTATTTTCTGAAAACTCCTTTATATGTTATAAATTCCAATTTCGGGGGCTTGTTATCCTCTGCCCAGTGCAAAGAAAGATGCGCATCAGGGCCGCCGGGTCAAACGCAGCGCCGCCGCAGTCCACAGCCTCGAGCATCACCCCAAAAACTGTGGTTTCTGGAAATAATTCGTAAAGTCTTAGTTTTTGGTCGACCTAGCCCTAATTGTCATAGGGTTTTGCAATTAACTATCTTTTTATGTACTGTTCGTGCAAGGACCTCGGTCGCAACAAAAAAAAAACCATCTCTAACCTGGACGGTGTACCTGTCCTAGTCAAATTCATAGAGCTGCACTCGTGTACAATATGTACGTCACCATTGGTCGATCGCCCACATGCGCGCCACCATCGTGTCGTACTCCAGTTTCGAGTTCCCAAAAATATGGACGCAGATCGACCGGCGCCGGCGGCAGCATCCGTGGCGGCGGTGCTTGGAGGTGACGATCTGCTCCGCGAGATGGCATCACCTTGGTGCGGTTCTTATTTGAAAGGCGACTAGTCCGTGCAGAAGTGAGCACACTGGTATCCGTGTATGGGGTGACCCAGTTACCGCCATGATGGATATAGGGGCCATGTATCCCGCACAAGGTTTTGGTTACCGGTCGGTAAATCTGATTACCGCCCGGTAACCGGGTTTCCCGATCCCCCTCGGTAAACATGCTTACCGACCAAAATATCCCGAGATTGTTTGAAAATTTTGAATTTTAAAATCCGTACAAGGGTAATAAAGCCTATTCCCGATATGTACTCAAGTCCGCAGTAGTAGCGTGGTGGCAGGAAAGCCGTTTTCTCTGTATGAGGTTTCACCTTCGACCTACTGAGTGCACTAGAGCTGGCAGAGATATACCATCACATTGTCCTATTTTCGTGTCTAGTCAGAGTTTAAAGTCGAAATACCCTTTCGTGAGACCTTTTGAATTCAAAATTTGATTTTTAAATTTGTCCGGTAATCATCCGGGATTTCTCGGTTACCGCGGTAACCGGGAATCCCGAGCCCCCTCGAGAAAAAATAATTTACGGGAACCGAAACCTTGATCCTGCACCATACATTGGAAAGGTGTTGCCTCCGGTTCATGGCAAGATCTTCGTGGTGACAAATTATCCGTATGCACTAGGGCTGGATTTGATGACGCTACGCTTCTTCATCCTTGAGCTCCCAGATGGAGTGAAGAGCAACTACGTGCTCTCATCTGCGCCGAATTCAGGGCTCTATCTTGTTAATGTAGAAGGGTTTCTAATCCGTGTATGGCTTCATCAGATGACGGGCGAAACCTATGGTGCGGGCGGTTGGCTGTTGGTCGACACATTTTGCATCCGTGGAGCATGCAGACGTATGACAGGTGGCATTTGGCCAAATAATGTTCATGTTGCTGCGATAGGGGAAAATGCCGACTTTGTATTCTTAGATGATTTGGCAAGTGGTGTTGTCTTTTATCTACACCTGAGGAGCAAGGTGGTTGATAAGGTCTATCAGAGGGTGCCCGATTGATGTTTCACTCCTCAACCGCTAGTCATTTCTCCACTTATGATGATCTGGCCGCCGATCTTCCCGGCAAGGAATGTGGAAAATGATCAAGAGGAATGATCCCTCCATGTTTGATCTTTGTGATATCTTCATTGGTTATGACTCCTGTAATAGAAAGGCATGTTTCTACCGTGGTAACTGAAGTTGATGAGAAATCAAAAATATCGGGGTGAGTTTGTTGCATGTCCTCAGATTAATGTATATTGGTTCAGTATGTTTAATTCCCCTTAGTTTGCACAATGTTTAATTCATGGCATTTTTCATGAATCTCGATACAATGTGTGCAATTCATTTTACCTGCTATATGGCCAATACAAAACATAGTCGGATCTTGGCATGTAGTACTCGTGCCAATTTGTAAGCAGATGCTAAGCTTAGCAATGCAAATTTCTGACTCTGGCCATGTCACATACTCGGTTGACGGAAAGTAGGTGTTGCACTGATGGCTCATGGCGCTGCTCCACGATACGCCGCTGCTGCCACTGCTCGATAGCACCTGCCGGCTGCCGGCCTATACCGTTCTGAAATCCATGGTACGTCTGGCTCATGATTTTCCGGGGAGATATATAGATGCATGCCCCCGTATCAGCAAGGCATGCACACTAGGAGTATTCAGGGAAAGAAAGACATGCAAAGATTGCAAGAATTTATATATACTCCATATTTCATACTAAGGGAGTAATACAGTGCCCACTAACACTCCAGATATTGGACCTGCTTTGCAAAGTCTTTGTTTAATACCACACACGTCGCTGCTACCAAAACAATGCACCTTGGCTTCGGATTGTGAAAACCCTAAGGGTCGTTTGGTGTTAACGATGCCTTGTTCTTGGTCATCGGTTCCGTGTTATATAGAAGCCAAAAGCGGCAGATTACATGGTTCGGTTACAATGGATAGAGAGATAGGAAGATAACGATCTGATCTTATATATTGATCAGATCGGTACAATGCTTGAACAAACTCTATCTAGCCTAACAACCAAATCATCTAGAAGCTAACAGCCGAACCATCTAGAAGGTCTTTAACACCCCTCCTCAATCACAACTCTCCTTGAGGTTGAGATTGTGCTTAAATTCTCGAAACAGTCGTGGAGGTAATGCCTTTGTGAAACCATCTGCCACCTGGTCTTGTGATGATATAAATCGAATCTCAAGCATTTTGTTTGCAACTCTTTCTCGGACAAAATGATAATCTATTTCAATATGCTTGGTGCGTGCATGAAAGATAGGATTAGCATAAACATAGGTAGCCCCCATATTATCACACCACAAACATGGTACTTGCCTTTTATGAATACCAAGTTCTCCAAGAAGTGATTCTACCCAAATTACCTCTGTTGTGGCATTTGCCAAAGCTTTGTATTCAACCTCTGTACTTGATCTTGAGACTGTTGCCTGTTTTCTAGCACTCCAAGAAATCAGGTTAGGACCAAAGAAAACTGCAAATCCACCTGTTGATCTTCTGTCATCTACACAACCGGCCCAATCAGCATCTGAAAAGGCACTTAACAAGGTGGAAGAAGATTTTCTAAAAGTCAAGCCGAGACCTATAGTTCCTTGAACATATCTCAATATCCTCTTAACTGCTGTCCAATGAACAGTTGTTGGTGCATGTAAAAACTGACAAACCTTATTGACTGAGAAAGCAATATCAGGTCTAGTAAGAGTCAAATACTGCAATGCACCTACAATGCTCGTGTACCTTGTTCCATCATCGGGTCCAAGAACATTACCATCTTTTACTGACAATTTTTTTGAGGCTGAAAGTGGTGTTGGGGTTTCCTTGCAATCTGTCATGCCGACCCGAGCTATCAAGTCCGAGGCATATTTCTCTTGTGTTAGCACAAGATTGTCACCAGATTTCTTAACTTCAATGCCCAAGAAATAATGTAAGCCACCTAGATCTTTAAGAGCGAAAGCTGTACTCAAATCTTTAAGAAGTGCAGTAATGGCCTTGTTGGAAGAGCTAGTAACAATGATATCATCAACATATACTAACACAAATATGGTGATACCTGACTTGTTGTAAATGAACAATGAGGTATCGGCCTTGGATGGGAGAAACTCAAGTTCTTGAAGCTTCGAGCTCAACTTAGCAAACCATGCCCTTGGTGCTTACTTAAGGCCATACAGTGACTTATCCAATTTACACACATGATATGGTGCTTTTGGATTTTCATATCCAGGTGGCTGCTTCATGAACACTTCCTCCTCCAGAACACCATGGAGAAACGCGTTCTTCACATCAAGTTGTCGTAGGCTCCATCCTCTGGAAACTGAAATAGCTAGAACAAGTCTGATAGTGGCAGCTTTAACAACTGGACTAAAAGTGTCCTCATAATCTATGCCATATCTTTGTTTAAAACCTTTTGCTACTAATCTAGCCTTGTATCTATCAATGGTTCCATCAGCTTTCTTTTTAATTCTATATACCCATTTACAATCTATAAGGTTTATACCTTTTTATGTGGTACTAGATGCCAAGTTTTATTTTCCATTAGTGCATTATACTCATCATCCATAGCATGCTTCCATTTTGGATTTGCTAGTGCTACTTGTAAATTCTCAGGTTCATCAGAAGAAACGGACAGACCATGCTTGGCCCCCTTCTTTTTACCTGTGTCATACCACTAGTAGGAAAAAGCTTTTCTATGGATCCTTATTCTGTGGCGCACAAAACAAGCCGTGCGCCACAAAACAAATTCTGTGGCGCATCTGTCACAGTGCGCCACAGAAATGTCACAATTCTGTGGCGCACTGCAAGCATGGTGCGCCACAGAATGTCCCTATTCTGTGGCGCACGAATAGGGGTGCGCCACAGAAAGTGTGCGGGCCCCACACCCACCCACGGGTCAGCCACTTTTGGGCCCATTCTGTGGCGCACGTGTCAGATGCGCCACAGAATATGCAAATTCTGTGGCGCACGGCTGCCCATGCGCCACAGAATTAGAATATTCTGTGGCGCATCCGTGCGGGTGCGCCACAGAATTACTTGCGCTGGCCCCACCAATAATTGGGGGAGAGACATTCTGTGGCGCACTAGCTACGGTGCGCCACAGAATAGTGACATTCTGTGGCGCACCAGGAAAGGGTGCGCCACAGAATGTGTGTTCCAGATATTTTAAAAGGGGCATCTCCCCACTTTACCCAACCCATTTCCCATTCAGCGGGATGAAGTCTCACGATTGTCATGTGCTTATGAGGCAGATA
The DNA here is from genome assembly GCA_947311845.1 of Poa pratensis. Taxonomy (NCBI): domain Eukaryota; kingdom Viridiplantae; phylum Streptophyta; class Magnoliopsida; order Poales; family Poaceae; genus Poa; species Poa pratensis. The sequence continues at coordinate 1,401,248 of CAMZMU010000062.1, forward strand.
ATTCCCGTTGCGATCCGAGGGATAATGGACGAGCACGTCCGTGATACGCTGTCTGCACTTTGCAACTGTTTCGACGTCATCAACCGGAAGTCGATCGGCGTGAGGCAGCTCCACAAGATACAGGATGAGGTCGTGGGGATACTATGCGAGCTCGAGATTTACTTCCCGCCCGCGTTCTTTGACATCTGCGTGCATCTCCTTCTCCATGTCGTTGATGACATACTGAAGCTCGGGCCGACGTTCCTGCACTACATGATGCCGTTCGAAAGGTAGAACGGTGTCATCAAAGGATACGTTCGCAACAGGGCCCGTCCAGACGCAAGCATTGCCAAGGGCTTTCTGACCAAAGAGTGCATCTCCTTCTGCCAGAGTTATCTAAGCACCGAGAACGAGGATGTTGGTCTGCCCACTAGGACGCACCTCGGCAGGCTCGCTGGTTTTGGTCACCGCGAGGGCTACCGCTCACTCCCTGTCTTCATTGATGGTCGACGCGACGACTTCGAAAGGGCTCACCGGGTCGCGCTACAACACTTAGAATTGATCGAACCTTGGGTGGAAGAGCACAGAAGCTTAATCGAGAAGAATTACATCGACCTGGGCCGGCCGAGGAAGAACGGAGATGTAACCAGAGAGCACAACTCCAGCTTCACGAGTTGGTTCAAGAAAAGGCAACTGTCTGAATCACGGGTCAGAAAGCCATGTACGAAAGATGAAAAACTCATATTCTCCATATCACAGGGCCCCGGGCAGAACGTGAAGACCTATCAGTCGTACGACATCAGTGGTTACAGATTCTGCACCGAGGAAAAGGACAGGAGTAGCGAATATCAAAACTCAGAAGTAACTATGCTATCCTATGCCGATGACGAGGCTACCGTCAAGCAAAGATACTTCGGAAGGATAGAGGAGATATGGGAGCTCAACTACTGTGGAGAGTCGGTGCCAATGTTCCGTGTGAGATGGGCCAAGAACATCGAAAAAGAAGGCCGGTATTTCACCACCATGGTTATACCCGAAGCCAAATCGAAGAACGCCTCCGCGAAAAATGAGCCATGGGTACTCGCTAGCCAAGTCGACCAATGCTTCTTCATTACCGACCCGTCAAAGCCTAGCCGTGTTGTCGTGAGGAGGGGCAAGAGGAGCATCATCGGAATGGAAGGAGATGCCAACGAGGAGGACTTGGACAAGAACGGCGATCCGAAGATCGAGGAGGAATTCGACAAGTACTTCGACATGCCTACTACTTGTAAAGAAAAAAGGAAGACCTCCCTACCTACGAAAGGTTGTCCGTTCACGCGAAGAAATCTCAAGGTGACCGGCCTAAAGTATTCAACCGCCAAGAAGGGAAAGAAGAGATGCTAGCTCGGAACCGGACGGGAAGAAGAAGACTTTTTTGTGTATTATATATAATTTGTTTGTGTGCGTGAGACAAGAATATCTATGTATTTTGATATATGGCACAAGTTCAATATTTTGATATATGGCACAAGTTCAATATTTGTATTAATTTGTGTGTGTGAAACTTTTTTTGTGTATTAATTAATATAAGACAAACACAAAATTTAACAAAAAAAAATATATGGGTGACAGCCAGGATTCGAACCTGGCAGCCCCAGGTTTCAGAGTTACAGAACAGCTAACCAGTGGGCTACTGAGATGGTTTTGTCAAGATCAGGGACCAGAGGCTTATGATATTTCTGGCGAAGGAATTCTGTGCGCACCACCTAGTGGATGCGCCACAGAATATCAAAATTCTGTGGCGCATCCACTAGGGGGTGCGCCACAGAATTCCAACACTTAGGCATATTTCGCGTCCCCGCCAGTTACGTTTCTTTCTCTTCTTCTTCCTCGCTCTCTGTACGTGCTCTCGACCCACTCGTCGCCGTCGACCTCGAGCCGCCGCCGACGCCCCCGCCTCGGCCTCGCCCACCTCGCGCCCGTGCCGCCTCGGCCTCGCCCACCTCGCGCCCGTGCCGCCTCGGCCTCGCCCACCTCGCACCCGTGCCACCGACGACCTCGCCGCCACCGCCTGGACACGGCGCACCGCCCTCGACACCGCCGCCGACCACCTCCTCTCCCTCCTAGCACCGAAGGTGACCCCTCCTCCTCCCCTGGTCTCCTCTCCCTCCTAGCACCGATGGTGTTTGTCAAAATGCCTACACTAAAATTCTTGTACGAATTTGATAATTTCAGTTGCTATTAGGTTAGTTGTTAGTTTAGGTTAGTTTGTTGCTTGCTTGCTTGTGCTTTAGGTTAGTTTAGGCTGTTAGGTTAGTTGTTAGTTTAGGTTAGTTAGTTAGTTGATAATTTTACTTGTTAGTTTAGGTTAGTTTAGTTGCTGTTAGGTGTGTTGCTGTTAGTTGCTGCTTGCTGTTAGGTTAGTGTTAGGTTAGTTGCTACTAGCTAGGTTAGTGCTTGCTAGTTGTTAGTTGCTACTAGCTAGGTTAGTGTTAGGTTAGTGCTAAGTTTTTGCTAGTTGTTAGTGCTTGCTGTTAATTAGTTGCTGCTTGTTAGTTGATGTTAGTTGATGTTAGTTGCTGCTGCTAGTGCTAGCTAGGTTAGTTTCTAGTTGTGTTGCTAGGTTAGTGCTGCTGCTGTTAGGTTAGTTTTACTTGTATTTTTGAAATGCATTTCATTTGTAAACTAATATATTGTTTTTCCGTATGCAGGAAGTTGGGAAGAAGCACCGCGTTCTTTCAGGTGAGATATGGGATGTCTGTAGCGTACCTGCACTTAAAATATGGCAAGGTACCTGTGTATAGTGCAAACCCCTGGATCGTTTCATTTGCACACACAGTTTAATATGTAGTATCACAACAAAGTATCATTATTACATCGAATGATCCAGACTTGGTAAAATATTCATTACAACTTGCATAGCATATAGCTAGCTTGAAAGAGTAAAGCAGCGGAAATTTATTCTTCATGGAGTCTCCATCGTCTTCATGTGCCAGAGGCGAAAACATGTTGGTTGCAGACTCGAAACCCTTAACGAAACTCACTCGTCGTCAGAACAATCTGCAACAAAATAAAATTTTGCAACAGAGTGGGTCAGATACCATTAAAAACGGATCTGGCAAGTGACACTATGTGGACACTTAATGGAATAACTCTATAGCCTATATGCATATTTGGCTGGTGGAGTTCAAGGCTGTTTTGCATAAAAGCTAATTTTTCCTGTCTCTTTATAAACACTTTTCTTTTGTCAAAACAGGTATGGCATGAAAACCACCCTCTAGTCTACCTCTGTTCAACCCTCAAAATTTTAATTTAAGAAATTGGAATGATGGGAGCCTCCGTTGCATCCTTGATCTGCTGCTCAAATTGTCCGTAACCGGGGACACGGCTAAGTACTTAGTTTTAACTCTCGAGAGATTGTGCACTTTCACCATGAGACCCAACAAACCCAAACTATCCTCAAGCACTCGTTTGTGCTAAGGAAAAGGAGAGAGTTGAGACGAGACCTTTGGGGAAAAGTCAAGGCAGAGCCATTATACCACATGGCTGCACTGGAAGCATCTTCACTTGGAGAAAACTTTGGTCCCTTTGTCCCTGGGTGGCCATCCTCAAGTGAACTCTCAGGTGAGAACCCCCACATACCATGGTCCTAAGTATAGTAAACTATCTTAGGTGAAAACCCTCATGGACATGGTCCTGAGTAGCCACTCAACATAAACCATACCATACCACTTCCACCCAGATGGTAAATTAACTTAGTAGAATTAAGCTTTTCCATAAATCACTTCTGCATAGCATCAATATTTCTACTAAGTTATCAATAGGATTCTAGACACAACTAGTGTACAGGAGATAGTAGTTTCAGCATAGCAATACTATCCAACACATGCTTATAGAAAAATACTCTAAATCATGCATAGAAAAAATAGTTAGGAAATTTATGAGGGTGTGCCACTTGCCTTGGCAACAGGGAGTGCAGTAGTAGCAGTTGCGACTGCCTTCGTCTCTCTCCGAAATTTCTAACAATTCAAACAAGACACAAATAAAACATACGATCATAAATGCAACACTTAGAAAAATATGATATGCATGAGATGCAGGATGACACAGTAATTATGATATGAAGGACATGCAAACAAAATAAGGCAGAGATAACAAAATAACATTATCCCATTCAGCTAAGGCAAGGTCAAGGTAGAGTAAAATAAATTTGATAAAACCACCACTTGAAGGTTGTAAGGCCACTCTAAGTCTTCACAAGTTTGGTCTTCAAATAATCTTCAACTCCTTTGCAGCTTCATGTATCTTCCATGTTCTTCAATTAGAACTCTAAGAACTTAGTCTTAATCACCAAGGACTTGGTCTATGTCAAAAGTGAGACAAAACTTAGAAAGAAGATAGAAAGAAAAGAAGTAGTTGGTCTTCTAAAATTCTTCTCTTTGCTTCCTTGTGGTTTTACTTGATGTGATGACTTCATTGCACATTTGTGGACTTGTTGATTCTGAAGACTTGATGATGTTGGCAGTACCAAGGTTGGTCTTGAATATAACTTAGCCACCATGAAGTAGGAAGAAAGGAGAGAAAGGAAAGATAGACTTAGAAAAAGGTAGGATGGTTGGTCTTCATAAATTTCCTCTTGATTTCTTCTAAGTACTTTCTTCTTGGAGATGCTTCTGGAGTCTTGTTTTCTTGCTAAGTCCTTCATTGGTTTCCACTAATTCTAACTTAGTAGAATTTGGCTAGGAGGGCTAACATGCATCACCTCAAAATTTCTAAGGAGGAATGCCATGTAAGAAGTGCAAATTATTTCTAAGGACTGGAATGCATGCCATGCCATGAAATTATTCTAAGAATGCAAGCAATGAAAGATGGTCCAAAATAACTAAGGACCAAGGGTCAAACAATAAGTCAAGAATAATTTCTAAGGCGAAGTTAACAAAATAAGAGGTGCCAGATTTTCTAAGGAAAGTATGCAAAGCATAAGTTGATAATTTTTCTAAGGACAAACTTTTGTGGTAGCAAGTACTTAGAACATTTCCTAAGGGAAACAAAATAAGTTTTCAGGATGCTAAATTTTTCTAAGGAAAAGATTTAGCACTTTTAAGGTGTTGAAATTTTCTAAGGAAATTTTCCAAGGAAAAGTGTTGTCAAAATTTTATTACTCAAAATTTTTCTAAGGAAGAAAATTACTCCATTTGGAAGGCAGAATATTTCTAAGTGCTTTTATAGCTAGGATGATCAAAAATATGACTAAGTCATTTTATTGGCCGAATATATGAAGAAAGATAAATTTTAATCAATTTTAATTATTAAATTACCACCTAAAAGCATTTAATCATAAATAATTACCCAAAACGTAGAAAATTACTTTTACAAAAATACTAGAGTAATCCTACGGCCAGAACTTAGTCATATAAAATTATAGCAAAAGAAATTAATCAATTATCAAATTTTAATTTAGAGTTATGTTTAAAACATTAATTAAGCCACTTTTTAAAATAAACAAAATTAATTCGGCAAAACTAAAAATTATCCATGCCAAAAGTTTCTACACGTCAGTAGCTATCCAAAAATATAAATTTCATTATTTTCTGATAAAGGAATAAAAATTAATAATAGATCTAGTCGTAGGGACTAATCTGTGATGCGCAGGGGCTAAAACGTAAAGAAAACAAAAGAATCTTCGCGCTGAGGTCCCTGGGCCACGTGGCGTCCTCTGGTTGGTGCGGAGCTGCCCTGACTGTGTTGCTGACTCGGTCGCGATGTGGCGCTCCGTGATTCGTCGATACCGGTTCGAAACGGGATCTAATCCTACGCGTTAAAACGAGATCGAACGGCCGAGGTGAGACGACCTTACCGTGGCGGCGCTCGGTCGCCGGAGATGGAGGCGGCGGCGGAGCTGCGTCTCGGTTGTGGATGTTCGCGACGCTCTGGTGCTCCTCTGGCCTCGGGGAGATGGCGACGGGACGCGGTACACCACGACGAAGAAGATGGGCGGGTCTGCGTGCTCGAGCCCGTCCTGTAACGCCGGTGACGCTCGGCCGAAGAAGCTCCAGATGGCGACGAGCTTCTGTCGAGCTTGCGTTCGACGTTTAGCGGAATTCGAAGAATACGGCGGCGGAAATGTCGGACGGCGGCGGCGGATTGTGGGCAGCCTGGGGCGTCTTAGGTGCTAGGGTTTGGGGCAAAATACTGCGGGGCTTGTGGGGTTTATATAGGGGTGAGGGCACGAGAAGATCGCGAGCAAATCGTAACAAATTTTGGAATCAAATCGGTAGGGTTTCGGTAGAGTCCGTGATGAACACGGTGGAGACGATGATGACGTCATCGCTTGCGTCATCCTGCGGGGCCCGCCTGGCAGCGAGATAGAGAAAGAGTAGCGGGCCTGGGCTGCTGTCCGTCGCCCGCGCGTTAGGTAAGACATGGGCTTGGGCCATTTAGCTAGGCCTCGTATTTTTTTTGTTCAAAAGCTTTTCTTTTCTTTTCTTAAAACTTTTATATCTTTTTAAATACAAAACCAAATTAAGTCAAACCAATTTCTATAGTTTTGTAAAAACCAACTCTTTAATTTGACAACCTCTAATAACATTTCCCAAAACATTTTGTCAACTATATTTTTGAAAAGTGATTAAATGAATTTTTGGACATATTAATGTCATTTGAAAATAATTTAAACCAAAGCAAAATATGAGTAACATGATTAATATCACTTCAAAAAAATAATTTTGTATAAAACTCAAATAGTTTAAAAGGGGTTTGATAAATCGAAATGATTTCAGAACTCATTTTAAAATCCAAATAAATGTTTTCTTTTCAAAAGTAAAACTATAAAACTTGAAAATAGAGAATAGGTAAGTAATGGAATAAATCCCAACACATACAAACTATTCACAACCAAACACACCTTTTCAAATAGAAAACATTTTGATTTCTAAACTAGGTTTTTAATAAACAATATGACACTTAATGTCAAAGTTTAAAATAAGTTTTAGAACAAACAAATGTGGCTTAAGTAGATCTTAAATACCACAAGATAAACATTTACCAATATTTATATTTCACAGATACAAACAATCACAAGCAAACATTAAAAGAACAATACATAAAGTCAAAAGAAAGGTGGAGCATAAATGCTCTACTAATATATTTTCTTAAATATGTTTTCAAGTGGAATTATTATTCCCACTTTTGAAATAACCAAATACAAACAATGCTATATGATGATGAATGCATGCATGGTTTTTCTTTTCAAAGCAAAATACATAGTAGTTTTCAAAAGTTTTAAATTTTTCTGATTTTCAGCTTTTTTGAAAAGCTAGGGATGTTACAGACTACCACCCTTAAAAGGAATCTCGTCCCCGAGATTCGAAAAGGCTAGCAAAATGTTGACTGGGATATCTGGGTGGCTACCACCCTTAAAAGAAATTTGTGTTGGCAGTCAAACTTCAAGATGCAAACTCGATTGATAACGTACCGTTCACCAGGCTAGGTTCCTCAAACACCTCTTCCACATCGATGTGGTTCACATATCCTTTATCAAAAGGATTTGACTTGGCAGCTTCTTCGGCCTTCTTCTTTGCTGGGCACTCATTGGCGTAATGACCCTTGTTCTTGCATTTGTAGCAGAGCACCTGGCTGATATCTCTGTATTCAGGATTTGGACGGTGTTGTCCATTGTTATGGTTATGGCCAACTAGTCCATTTCCCTTGTGATCTCCATTGCTTCCCTTGGATCCACCATTGTGATCATGATGCTTGCGGTGAGTTCCACCATTATGGTGATTCCCATGTTTGTGACCATTGTTCGCATCATGAACAAAGTGTTTCTTGAATGAGGGTTCAGAGTGGTGCTTGTTTGAATTCATCTTCCTCTTCCTGTTTTCAGCTTTCTTCAGGCTATCTTCAAGGGTAACTGCTTGATCAAGAAGTGTCTGATAGGTTGGAGCGTAAGCAACAGTCAAAGGTATCTTCAGTTCATCACTTAGTCCCTTGAGAAATGTAGCCTTCCTCTTTGCATCTGTGTCAATGTCCTCAGGAGCATATCGAGACAAGGCAAGAAAGTCATCCATGTACTCCTTAAGACTTCTGTTCCCCTGACGCAGATTGCGAAACTCCTCCTGTTTCAGATTCATAATGCCTGTGGAGATATGAGCATTACGAAAACCTTCCTTGAAATCCGCCCAGGTCAAAGTGTCCAATGGGTGAGTAATCTGATAAGTTTCCCACCATTGGGCAGCAGGTCCTTCAAGCAGATGTGCAGTGAACCTAACTTTCTCAGCATCTTCACATTCAGTTGTCACCAGATCCTTTTGTACCGAACGCAGCCAGTCATCAGCCACAATTGGATCAGTTGTAGTTGAGAACTTGTTTGGCCTAAGCCTAAGGAACCTGGTAAGTCTGTCCACTTGGGGAGGAGGTGGTGGTGGTGGAGGTCCATGTTGATTTGCCATGAATTGAGCCATCATGGTCATCAGCTGAGTCTGGGCCGCCATCATCTGTTGCATCATAGCATCGTTGTTGTTGTTGTTGTTGTTGTTGTTTTCAGGTGCACGACGGGGAGGCATCTGTGGTTTAAGCATAGATAAGCAAAGGATAGATAGATCTAGGAGAATTATTTCTACCCATACAAGCAATTTGTCACAAACAACCACACATGATAAAAACTCACAAACTTTTGAGAAAACCAAACTAATCGTTTTTGAATTGAATTACATCTAGGATATGAGGAAAACAATATGATAGTACTGCCATACCACAATTTGATAGGTCAATACATCAACATGGTTTCTTTATTCTAAAACATAAGGGGGCTATTCTATCTCCTTCTTGAGTGCATCGAGTTCCTCCTCTATATCCTTGAGTTCATCAAGGTATTTCTGAGTGTTGTGGAGTCTAAATCGAAGTCTTCTTCCAAGGTTCTCGATGGCCTCTCATGCTGCACTTCTTGTTGAATCAAAGAATGATGTTCGAATTATTGGGTTTGTGAACATGCAGCAACCTTCGGTCTTGTGGTCATCGTCTTTGTTCTTGTATAGATGGAGTTGCACCCACCAGTACTCTTGACCTTCACCCATGAAGGGAAAACCTTTGTAGACTGCTGCTCCTTCAAGTCCCATGCTCAACATGAGGTCCTTCAAAGCTTTTGGAAACCCAGACTCGCATTCCAAGGTCATGGTCATTGCTGGACCTTTCTTGAGTGATTCCAGGAGGCGGGACATCTATAAATAAGAGAAGGCATTTAGAACGTGAATAGTTAAGAAGTTACAAGAATGATATCAAAAGTTTTTAGACAAGGAGCAAATAAATTTTGTCCTATGGGCTTTCTTATTTCTAACCAGACTCAGGGTTTCGAACCTACAGGCAACACTATGCTCTGATACCATCTGTAGCGTACCTACACTTAAAATATGGCAAGGTAACTGTGTATAGTGCAAACCCCTGGATCGTTTCATTTGCACACACAGTTTAAGATGTAGTATCACAACAAAGTATCATTATTACATCGAATGATCCAGACTTGGTACAATATTCATTACAACTTGCATAGCATATAGCTAGCTTGGAAGAGTAAAGCAGCGGAAATTTATTCTTCATGGAGTCTCCATCATCTTCATGTGCCACAGGCGAAAACATGTTGGTTGCAGACTCGAAACCCTTAACGAAACTCACTCGTCGTCAGAACAATCTGCAACAAAATAAAATTTTGCAACAGAGTGGGTCAGATACCATTAAAAACGGATCTGGCAAGTGACACTATGTGGACACTTAGTGGAATAACTCTATAGCCTATATGCATATTTGGCTGGTGGAGTTCAAGGCTGTTTTGCATAAAAGCTAATTTTTCCTGTCTCTTTATAAACACTTTTCTTTTGTCAAAACAGGTATGGCATGAAAACCACCACTAGTACAGAAAAGCTATTCTGTGGCGCACCATTTTTCTATTCTGTGGCGCATGGGTGGTGCGCCACAGAATAGTCGCCACTAAATAAGCTATTCTGTGGCGCACCACCAGGTGCGCCACAGAATAGTGGCTATTCTGTGGCGCACCCAGCCTGGTGCGCCACAGAATAACTATTCTGTGGCGCACCCCACTCACCATGCGCCACAGAATAGGGTGCGCCACAGAATAGTTCTGGGTGCGCCACAGAATTACTGTGCCGTATTGTACCCGTATATTACCAGAATACAAATACCAGTATAATACCAGAATACATGTATATTTCATATTTACACAGATATAACAGAAACAGGGATATATTTTCACAGATACATATATCAAAACAAACACATTACTAATATATGTCTCATCACAAGTTGATACAAAAGTGCCGAAGTTTTACACAAGTGTTGAGATATATACAAAAGTTAATCGATCGTTGCACACGTTACAAATGAAGTGTTCACCGCCTACACTAGGATCGAATAGATTACATCTCGGCGTTGACGGTGAGCAAAAGCGGGAGCACGACGATCTCATGTAGCGAGCGGTGCGAGCGGCGCGGGAATGGTTTGCCGTCTTTCTTCGTCATCCACGCCCTGTTGTCCTTCTGCAACTTTAGGCGTTCTTCGATTTCTCTCTGATGCAACCCTGTAGATGGAGATAGATATATATATTGGTTAATAATATCAATAGAGTATGCATGCATGATTTATTCATCTAAGTGGATAAAATAGAGTATGTATGTGTGCATGTGTAAGGTTTTCTTTTATAATACATCCTATCTACCTCGTCGGGAGCAATGGAAGGTCCCCCCTGCTGTGATAACATTTCCGACGATGACTTCCGATAACTTGGTCTTGATGCATTGGAAGTCTTTTCTAAGATCCATATCGGACTTGCGTCTGTCATATTCGACCCATGTTTGTAAAGCAGATGGCAAACCACATTGCGCTCCATCTCGGATAATCATGTTAATATGACGGAGGGCGTAGAAGGCATCCATCTCGCTGCCCGACTGCTCCTTGAGGCAAGAGAACTCGGTGATATGCTTGAACCGGCGCAACTTATTATCAATTAATTGTGGTTGCACGGTGCTTTCGAAGACGCCTCCCTTTTGGTGGTAGCCGTGAAGAGCTTGATTGAGGACAGCAATTATGTTGGCATACCTTTTCGTAGTACTACTACCTGAGTCAAAATAAGTGGCATGGTAATGGCTCGGGTGTAGGATGATGAGGACGCAGTACTTGTCCCTGCTCAACACAATTTAAATGATGATGATCAGAAACATGCATGCATTGAACTCGAAAGGCACAAGACACGGCGGCGAGCGGATGTGTACTTACTCGGGAAAGAAAGGCACAAGAAGGCAATTCTTTTGCTGGTTTTGCAACATGAACCTCTCGAGGTACTCAACTGCGCTGGTCCGTGTCACAGATCCTTGCACCAGCTGGCTGTCACGCATGTAGTAGGGATCCGCTACCGCGACGTGCGAGAGATTATCTCTGTGGATAGTCATGGCCTCATTGAGCGCGTATAGGCGGACCAAGTTATAGTTGAGCCGCTGCTGGTTAAATAGATTGAACACGTCCTCGTATGCTACGAAGAACAGATCCGCGGGGTGTTCACCGACGACCACCAACCCGCCTTCTTCCTTTGGCACTTGGACAGTGAACGCCGGGTAATTTGGATCCCTGTCTTTTAGAAGAAAGCCCTCTAGCATAGAGATAGAAGCGCTCAAAGAGATCATTGATGGAGTTGCGAGGTGGGTCATCTCCGGAGGCACTATCGGTTTTCCAGCTTCATGAACCATGTGCGCCGATTTGTCCGGAGGGGGTGGTATGGTGTCTTCACGACCCTGGATAATCATAGGAGTTGGCTGGCTCGCAGAGGCGCCCTTTGATCCCTTTGGCATCTTAGGTGGCTGGCTCGCAGAGGCGCCCTTTGATCCCTTTGGCATCTTCTTGGGGGGCCTCCTGGGCTTATTGCTCCATGGCTGCCCACGAAGCCCCTCTGCAACCGATTTCGCAATCGTGCCAGGGGAGAAAACGCCGGTAGCCGGTTTGTCTTGAGCTGCAACGCCGGCTGCTGGAGGTGTCTCTTGAGATAAACCCTGGAAGTCCAGGCGCTGCGTGACTGCATTGAGACGAGCAGGTTGATCGGCGTGGGCACGGAAGGGTGGTTCGAGATCCACAGGACGCATGAATCCGTCGGCGTCTTCGGCGCCAGTGTTGAGGAAGCCATCGACGTCGATAAGATCATCATCGTCGTCGTCGTCGTTGCCACCAATACGTTGAGGTGCAGAGGCGTTGCCTGCTAATTGCACCGGTTGTGGTTCGGAGCCCAATTGCACCGGTTGTGGTTGAGAGCCTACCAACAGTTGCTTCTGGCGGTTGGTGGTGGTGGCGACGGCTGCAGGCTTCTTCGGGGGACGGATCGGAGCGTCCCGCCGGAACTTTGAGGTGGCGCCGGTGTTGCGTCTTGGGCCCTCATCAATAATACCCCCCCCAAGACGAATCTGGGTCTTCGGCCATAGCGAGACCCATTCGCACTCCAAGGACCACGTGTTCATCGGCTCCTGAGGTTGAACGGGGGGGTCCATGTGTGTACATTTCGGCACCGTGACTACCTTGACCTTCATAAAACCCTTGTCCACTGGAGCGTGGTGCATTAGTTCGCTGCCTGTTTTTAGGATAAGGCCCGTAGCAACTTCCTTCAACTCGTCGCCTACCCTATGCAGGAGCATGCAAGGCGTTTCCTATAATGAAATTAAGCAACATATGCATTTGTATGATTAATACAGTCATCGATCGAAGCAGACATAGTTATACAGAAGACGACGCAGACTAATAATTAGTAACCTTGGTGACGGCGTCCAGCTCGGCTTCCGTCGAGACACGGGCGCCGGTGCCAGCGGCGGCCGGAGTTTTCTTCTCGCGTCCGGTGCGTAGGCAGCGCCGGTGTGACCAAAGGGGCCATGGGCGGCGGGGTCACGATGATGTCGCTCGGCGACCGGTTCATGGTGGAGTTGCTGCCGGAGAAGCTGGGCACGTGTATCGGCCCCTGTTGACCTCCCGCCATCCAGGCAGCGAACCCCTCCACTATCTGCGGGGGCATGATCTGGTGGATGCCTTCTCGGACTAGCTTTTGCACCTCCTGCTTGTCACGGTGTTCTTCTTCAGCTCCTCCAGCTCCGCCTTCAGCCGCTCAACCTCGGCTCTATCCTCGTTCTTGGACGTCCTCTTCCTCTTTTTCTTCTCGCCGGCGCCGTCCGAGCTGTAGTACTCCGTGAACTTCACGCTCGTACCATAGCCTGACACACGGCCAGCTGATGTCGGCGGCGCCAACTTGTCCCTTCCCTTTGCAACGTTCATCGCCCGGTTGAAAGTAGTGTCCCACACTTCCCTCTCACCCTGGGACGACGACTGGCCGGCCTCAGCCTCAGCCTTCAACTCGTCCTCCTGCACACAAAGGTGAACACACTTAGAAATTTGAGATCAACGCAATGGACTTTGAGATATCTGTGGTATTTAAATTCACTTACCAGATTTTGCTGGAATTGCTTCACATCGTCGTGATCGGTAACGAACTCCCCAGTTTCCCAGTTGAGATAGTAGCGGGACCGGACAAAGTTCCTGGTCTGCTCGTCTGTGAATTTATCCCATGGGTTGTCCAGCCCACGTTTTCTTATTTCTGCGTCCTCCTTGTCCCAAGTGGGTTGTTTGGATTTGTAACCGCCGCTTCCCAAACGGTGGTTACCTAAGTTCCTCTTCCGCATTTCCTTCCCCCACTCGGTCCATCTTGTACACACCTCAGAATTTAAAAAGTCCTTAAATACCTCGAACTCTTCTAAGGTGATGTGAGGCTCGCCTGTACTAATCTCCTCCCAGCTCTTCTTATTATGAATCTTCGCCTTCACCCGGCATTTCCAGCTGCTCAAGGCGGTGCTCATCTTCGTGGTGGCGTAATTATCCACATTTTTGGGTTTAGGGTTCGGGAAGGTGTATCGTTGGTGAACCCTCCTGAGCAGGTGTTCGAGCAAAGCCGCATTCTCTTCGCTTCTAATGTCAGACGTGTTGATCGACACGCCTTCTCGGAGGATGCACCCTAGTTGCATGCTGTACCCTCGTGCAACGTGCTTAGGCTCCAACGGCATGCCACTTGGACTGACCTCCGTGATCACGTCCGTGACATTGTCCACCGACTGCACTTTACGCGGTTTAGTCCTTGCCCTCCGCTTCTTCTTCTTAGCGGCCGGGTTGCTGTCGCCGGGTTCCGTGTGGTCGCCATCGGTGCGGTCATCGCCAGTGGTCGTGTGGTCGCCACCATCTCCTGAGGTGTCATCCTCACCACCTTCTTCGTGGTACTCGGGGTCGGGATCCCGGACCTCCCGTTGATGCTCTCAGCCTCGTCGCCACTAGTGACCGCGGCTTCGTCCCTCATATCGTCGGGCCAAAAGTCCATGTTCTGTACTCTTGCTTGCTCTTCGATGCTCATGCGCTTAGCTGCGTCGCCCGACATGTTTGAACTGCATTAAAAAGAGGCAAAAAGTTAGTATGACAAATATAAGAGAAAAAAAAACACCTAACTAAGTACTAAGATACCCCGGCCCATGCATTAGTCGCAATACCCCATATGTCCTATTTTTAGCAAAGTCATGCCAAATTTCACGAAAAAATTCGGCATGACCTTTGCTAAAAAAGGGACATATGGAGTACCCGAAATTGCCGGAACGGAAGTTAATCGACGTTCCGGCAATCTCAAGGGCCTCTCGGGGGTACCTGCAACCATTTCCAAATTTAAAAAAAACACAACTCCACGACACGATGGTCGGAGCTCTTTTTCGCATCTCACCTCAAAAAGAAAGAGAACAACGTTGAGCTAGGTCCTTCCCAACTTCCTGCATATATACGGAAAAACAATATATTAGTTTACAAATGAAGTGCATTTCAAAAATACAACAAGATAAATTAACCTAGCTAGCACTAGCAAGCAAGCAAGCAAGCAAGCCTAAACTAAATCTACTCTAAAAACAAAAGAATCTAGATACTAAATGGTGGACAGAATAGAACTTCATTTGTTTGAGTTTGATGCACCTGATCTACATTAGCTTGCTGTTCAAATTCAAGCAACAAGAGAGGGGGCTGAACATGGACAGTGGATATTTCATTTACTGACTGAGAGCAGGGGCGCGATCTACTTCTTGCTGCTGACGGCCAAAAGGAGGCGCATAAAAAAAAGTACTCCGGCTTCCGGCTAACTGCCGCCGTCGCCCCCCGCTGCCGGCGGCTGGTCACGCACACAGGCCACAGCCCCATCCCCATGCTCAGTCGCCGCCCAAGTTTGTGAGCCAGAGAGACGAGAGACAGCAAGAAACCTGTTCGTCTCGCTGCTCTGTGCTCTCGCACATGAGTACACGACGCTTCCAGGTTGAAAAAAAAGAACGTATGGTTCTTATGGGCTGGACTGGTGGAACATACTACAGGGTAGTAAAAATATTGGTTTTTGCTGGGGGGCGACCGCCCTTTTCGCCCCCGTGAAGCTCCGCCGTTGGTCTAGACGATGGATTGGAGCTGGAGCTGGTGGACGGCAAGGTGCAGGGCGGCGAGGGGTTCGAGGAGAAGGAGGCGATGCAGGTGTGCCAGATCGCGCCGCTCTGCATGCAGCCGTTCCCGGACTCGAGGCCGGCCATGTCCGACACCGTGCGGATGGTCACCATGAAGACCGACCAGACCATCCCCGCCGACCAAGCCGGCCTTCCTCGGGCAAAACACAAAACCGAGCACCTCGGGCATTTTCACAAACACCTTGCAGGTGTGAAGGGGAGGGAGGGAGAGGGAAGGAAGAAGGAGACCAGGGGAGGAGGAGGGGTCACCTTTGGTGCGACGGCGGCGGTGTAGACGGCGGCGGTGTCGAGGGCGTTGCGCCGTGTCCAGACGGCGGCGTCGAGGTGGGGGCGGTCGGCGTCGAGGCGTCGAGGTGGGGGCGGAGAGGCGAGTTCGGCGACGGCGGGGGAGTTGGGCGGCGTAGGGGAGGTCGCGGGCTGCCGGCGGCGAGGTCACGCGCAGGGTTGGGAGGGGGCGGCCGGCGAGGGCGAGTTCGGCGACGGCGGGGGCGGTTTCGTGCGCGTGGAGAAAGAGAGAGGAATAGAGAGGAAGGAGACGGCCGGGCGCGGCCGTGCGAAATTTGTCTAAGTCAAAAACTTCTGTGGCGCACCTAGCTGGTGCGCTACAGAATACGCGTATTCTGTGGCGCATGCGCCCTGGTGCGCCACAGAATAAGCTTATTCTGTGGCGCATGGGCCCTGCTGCGCCACAGAATAAGCTTATTCTGTGGCGCATGGGCATGGCTGCGCCACAGAATAAAGCCCAAAGTGACTGACCCTCGCGTGGGTGTGGGGCCCGCGCATATTCTGTGGCGCACCTCTTCCAGTGCGCCACAGAATAATCTTATTCTGTGGCGCACAAGTAAATAATGCGCCACAGAATAAGAGTATTCTGTGGCGCATCTGCACAGGTGCGCCACAGAAGCTATTCTGTGGCGCACGGCTATAAGGTGCGCCACAGAATAAGCTTCCATAGAATTGGGTTTTCCTACTAGTGCACCCTCTAGTCTACCTCTGTTCAACCCTCAAAATTTTAATTTAAGAAATTGGAATGATGGGAGCCTCCGTTGCATCCTTGATCTGCTGCTCAAATTGTCCGTAACCGGGACACGGCTAAGTACTTAGTTTTAACTCTCGAGAGGTTGTGCACTTTCACCATGAGACCCAACAAACCCAAACTATCCTCAAGCACTCGTTTGTGCTAAGGAAAAGGAGAGAGTTGAGACGAGACCTTTGGGGAAAAGTCAAGGCAGAGCCATTATACCACATGGCTGCACTGGAAGCATCTTCACTTGGAGAAAACTTTGGTCCCTTTGTCCCTGGGTGGCCATCCTCAAGTGAACTCTCAGGTGAGAACCCCCACATACCATGGTCCTAAGTATAGTAAACTATCTTAGGTGAAAACCCTCATGGACATGGTCCTGAGTAGCCACTCAACATAAACCATACCATACCACTTCCACCCAGATGGTAAATTAACTTAGTAGAATTAAGCTTTTCCATAAATCACTTCTGCATAGCATCAATATTTCTACTAAGTTATCAATAGGATTCTAGACACAACTAGTGTACAGGAGATAGTAGTTTCAGCATAGCAATACTATCCAACACATGCTTATAGAAAAATACTCTAAATCATGCATAGAAAAAATACTTAGGAAATTTATGAGGGTGTGCCACTTGCCTTGGCAACAGGGAGTGCAGTAGTAGCAGTTGCGACTGCCTTCGTCTCTCTCCGAAATTTCTAACAATTCAAACAAGACACAAATAAAACATACGATCATAAATGCAACACTTAGAAAAATATGATATGCATGAGATGCAGGATGACACAGTAATTATGATATGAAGGACATGCAAACAAAATAAGGCAGAGATAACAAAGTAACATTATCCCATTCAGCTAAGGCAAGGTCAAGGTAGAGTAAAATAAATTTGATAAAACCACCACTTGAAGGTTGTAAGGCCACTCTAAGTCTTCACAAGTTTGGTCTTCAAAGAATCTTCAACTCCTTTGCAGCTTCATGTATCTTCCATGGTCTTCAATTAGAACTCTAAGAACTTAGTCTTAATCACCAAGGACTTGGTCTATGTCCAAAGTGAGACAAAACTTAGAAAGAAGATAGAAAGAAAAGAAGTAGTTGGTCTTCTAAAATTCTTCTCTTTGCTTCCTTGTGGTTTTACTTGATGTGATGACTTCATTGCACATTTGTGGACTTGTTGATTCTGAAGACTTGATGATGTTGGCAGTACCAAGGTTGGTCTTGAATATAACTTAGCCACCATGAAGTAGGAAGAAAGGAGAGAAAGGAAAGAAAGACTTAGAAAAAGGTAGGATGGTTGGTCTTCATAAATTTCCTCTTGATTTCTTCTAAGTACTATCTTCTTGGAGATGCTTCTGGAGTCTTGTTTTCTTGCTAAGTCCTTCATTGGTTTCCACTAATTCTAACTTAGTAGAATTTGGCTAGGAGGGCTAACATGCATCACCTCAAAATTTCTAAGGAGGAATGCCATGTAAGAAGTGCAAATTATTTCTAAGGACTGGAATATATGCCATGCCATGAAATTATTCTAAGAATGCAAGCAATGAAAGATGGTCCAAAATAACTAAGGACCAAGGGTCAAACAATAAGTCAAGAATAATTTCTAAGGCAAAGTTAACAAAATAAGATGTGCCAGATTTTCTAAGGAAAGTATGCAAAGCATAAGTTGATAATTTTTCTAAGGACAAACTTTTGTGGTAGCAAGTACTTAGAACATTTCCTAAGGGAAACAAAATAAGTTTTCAGGATGCTAAATTTTTCTAAGGAAAAGATTTAGCACTTTTAAGGTGTTGAAATTTTCTAAGGAAATTTTCCAAGGAAAAGTGTTGTCAAAATTTTATTACTCAAAATTTTTCTAAGGAAGAAAATTACTCCATTTGGAAGGCAGAATATTTCTAAGTGCTTTTATAGCTAGGATGATCAAAAATATGACTAAGTCATTTTATTGGCCGAATATATGAAGAAAGATAAATTTTAATCAATTTTAATTATTAAATTACCACCTAAAAGCATTTAATCATAAATAATTACCCAAAACGTAGAAAATTACTTTTACAAAAATACTAGAGTAATCCTACGGCCAGAACTTAGTCATATAAAATTATAGCAAAAGAAATTAATCAATTATCAAATTTTAATTTAGAGTTATGTTTAAAACATTAATTAAGCCACTTTTAAAATAAACAAAATTAATTCGGCAAAACTAAAAATTATCCATGCCAAAAGTTTCTACACGTCAGTAGCTATCCAAAAATATAAATTTCATAATTTTCTGATAAAGGAATAAAAATTAATAATAGATCTAGTCGCAGGGACTAATCTGTGATGCGCAGGGGCTAAAACGTAAAGAAAACAAAAGAATCTTCGCGCTGAGGTCCCTGGGCCACGTGGCGTCCTCTGGTTGGTGCGGAGCTGCGCTGACTGTGTTGCTGACTCGGCCGCGACGTGGCGCTCCGTGATTCGTCGATACCGGTTCGAAACGAGATCTAATCCTACGCGTTAAAACGAGATCGAACGGCCGAGGTGAGACGACCTTACCGTGGCGGCGCTCGGTCGCCGGAGATGGAGGCGGCGGCGGAGCTGCGTCTCGGTTGTGGATGTTCGTGACGCTCTGGTGCTCCTCTGGCCTCGGGGAGATGGCGACGGGACGCGGTACACCACGACGAAGAAGATGGGCGGGTCTGCGTGCTCGAGCCCGTCCTGTAACGCCGGTGACGCTCGGCCGAAGAAGCTCCAGATGGCGACGAGCTTCTGTCGAGCTTGCGTTCGACGTTTAGCGGAATTCGAAGAATACGGCGGCAGAAATGTCGGACGGCGGCGGCGGATTGTGGGCAGCCTGGGGCGTCTTAGGTGCTAGGGTTTGGGGCAAAATACTGCGGGGCTTGTGGGGTTTATATAGGGGTGAGGGCACGAGAAGATCGCGAGCAAATCGTAACAAATTTTGGAATCAAATCGGTAGGGTTTCGGTAGACTCCGTGATGAACACGGTGGAGACGATGATGACGTCATCGCTTACGTCATCCTGCGGGGCCGCCTGGCAGCGAGATAGAGAAAGAGTAGCGGGCCTGGGCTGCTGTCCGTCGCACGCGCGTTAGGTAAGACATGGGCTTGGCCCATTTAGCTAGGCCTCGTATTTTTTTTGTTCAAAAGCTTTTCTTTTCTTTTCTTAAAACTTTTATATCTTTTTAAATACAAAACCAAATTAAGTCAAACCAATTTCTATAGTTTTGTAAAAACCAACTCTTTAATTTGACAACCTCTAATAACATTTCCCAAAACATTTTGTCAACTATATTTTTGAAAAGTGATTAAATGAATTTTTGGACATATTAATGTCATTTGAAAACTATAGGTTTTTTTTATAAATTCCTTTGGAAATATAATTTAAACCAAAGCAAAATATGAGTAACATGATTAATATCACTTCAAAAAAATAATTTTGTATAAAACTCAAATAGTTTAAAAGGGGTTTGATAAATCGAAATGATTTCAGAACTCATTTTAAAATCCAAATAAATGTTTTCTTTTCAAAAGTAAAACTATAAAACTTGAAAATAGAGAATAGGTAAGTAATGGAATAAATCCCAACACATACAAACTATTCACAACCAAACACACCTTTTCAAATAGAAAACATTTTGATTTCTAAACTAGGTTTTTAATAAACAATATGACACTTAATGTCAAAGTTTAAAATAAGTTTTAGAACAAACAAATGTGGCTTAAGTAGATCTTAAATACCACAAGATAAACATTTTCCAATATTTATATTTCACAGATACAAACAATCACAAGCAAACATTAAAAGAACAATACATAAAGTCAAAAGAAAGGTGGAGCATAAATGCTCTACTAATATATTTTCTTAAATATGTTTTCAAGTGGAATTATTATTCCCACTTTTGAAATAACCAAATACAAACAATGCTATATGATGATGAATGCATGCATGATTTTTCTTTTCAAAGCAAAATACATAGTAGTTTTCAAAAGTTTTAAATTTTTCTGATTTTTCAGCTTTTTTGAAAAGCTAGGGATGTTACAGTGGCGATGCCGGCCGGACATGAGGATTTTTTTTTTGGAGATGTGGATGTGGCTCCGACCATCGTGTCGTGGAGTTGGGTGTTTGTGCTTGTGCTCCGACCATCATGTCGTGGAGATGCCGGCCGGAGATGCCGGCCGGAGTTGTGTTTTTTTTAATTTGGAAATGCTTGCAGGTACCCCCGAGAGGCCCTTGAGATTGCCGGAACGTCGATTAACTTCCGTTCCGGCATATTCGGGTACTCCATATGTCCCTTTTTTAGCAAAGGTCATGCCGAATTTTTTCGTGAAATTTGGCATGACTTTGCTAAAAATAGGAAATATGGGGTATTGCGACTAATGCATGGGCCGGGGTATCTTAGTACTTAGTTAGGTGATTTTTTTTCTCTTATATTTGTTATACTAACTTTTTGCCTCTTTTTAATGCAGTTCAAACTTGTCGGGCGACGCTTCTAAGCGCATGAGCGTCGAAGAGCAAGCAAGAGAACACAACAAGGACTTCTGGGAAGAACATATGGGGGATGCCGCGGCCACTAGTGGCCCCGAGGCTGAGCAGCAAGAGGTACGGGAGTCCGACCCCGAATACAACGAAGAAGGTGGTGAGGATAACACCTCAGGAGATGGTGGCGACCACACGGATGGCCCCACCACTGGCGATGACCGCACGGATGGTCCCACCGATGGCGGCGACCAAACGGAACCTGGCTGCAGCAACCCGGCCGCTCAGAACAAGAAGAAGCGGAGGCCAAGGACCAAACCGCGGAAAGTGCAGTCGGTGGACAATGTCACGGACGTGATCACGGAGGTCAGTTTAAGTGGCGCACCATTGATACCACCCCGTCCGGACAAATCGGCGCACATGGTTCATGAAGCCGGAAACCGATATTGCCTCCGGAGATGGTCCGCCTCGCAACACCGCCAATGATCTCTTTGAACCAGTCTATCCTTATGCTAGAGGGCCTTCTTCTTAAAGACAGGGATCCAAATTACCCGGTGTGCACTGCCCAAGTGCCAATGGAAGATGGCGGGTTGGTAGTCGTCCGTGAAGACCCCGCGGATCTGTTCTTCATAGCATACGAGGACTTGTTCAATCTATTTCACCAGAAGCAGCTCAACTATAACTTGGTCCGCCTATACGCGCTCAATGAGGCAATGACTATCCACAGAGATAATATCCCGCACGTCGCGGTAGCGGATCCCTACTACATGCGTGACAGCCAGCTCGTGGAAGGACCAGTGACACGGACCAGGGCAGTTGAGTACCTCGAGAGGTTCATGCTGCAAAACCAGCAAAAGAATAGCCTTCTTGTGCCTTTCTTTCCCGAGTAAGTACACATCCGCTCGCCACCGTCTTGTGCCTTTCTGAGTTCAATGCCTGTTTCTGATCATCATCATTTAAATTGTGTTGAGCAGGGACAAGTACTGCGTCCTCATCATCCTAAACCCGAGCTATTCCTATGCCACTTATTTTGACTCAGGTAGTAGTACTAAGAAACGCTATGCCAACATAATTGTTGTCCTCAATCAAGCTCTTCAGGGCTACGCCCAAAAGGGAGGCGTCTTCGACAAGAAAGCGAGCACTTTGGTCAATCCTCAAAACAAGTTGCACCATTTCAAGCATGTCACCCAGTTCTCTTGCCTCAAGGAGCAGCCGGGTAGCGTGATGGATGCCTTCTACGCCCTCCGTCATATTAACATGTTAATCCGAGATGCAGCACAATTGATTTTGCCATCTGCTTTGCAAACATGGGTCGAATATGACAAAGGCCACTCCGATAAGGATCTTAGAAAAGACTTCCAACGCATCAAGACCAGGTTATCGGAAGTCATCCTCGAAGATGTCATCAAAGTAGGGGGACCTTCAATTGCCGCCGAGGTATCTAGGATGTATTATAAAAGAAAGCCTTACACATGCATACATACATACTCTATTTATCCACTTAGATGAATAAATCATGCATGCATACTCTATTGATATTATTAACCAATATATATATCTACCTCCATCTACAGGGTTGCATCAGAGGGAAATCGAAGAACGCCTAGAGTTGCAGAAGGACGACAGGGCGTGGATGACGAAAGACGCGTGCAAACCGTTCCCGGCGCCGCTCCCGAAGAAGAAGGCTAAATGAGATCGTCGTGCTCCCGCTCTTGCTCACCATCAACACGCCGAGATGTGTAATCTATTTGATCCTAGTGTAGGCGGTGAACACTTCATTTGTAACGTGTGCAACGATCGATGAACTTTTGTATATATCTCAACACTTGTGTAAAACTTCCGCACTTTTGTATCAACTTGCGATGACATTAGTAATGTGTTTGTTTTTATACCTGTGAAAATATATCTCTGTTTCTGTTATATCTGTGTAAATATGAAATATACATGTATTCTGGTATTATACGGGTATTTGTATTCTGGTATTGTACGGTACAATACTGCATAGGAATTCTGTGGCGCATCCAAAATATTTCTGTGGCGCACCCTATTCTGTGGCGCACTGTTAGGGGGTGCGCCACAGATAGTTATTCTGTGGCGCACTAGGTGGGATGCGCCACAGAATTGCGCCACAGAATTTACAATTTAGTGGCGAGTATTCTGTGGCGCACCCCCCATGCGCCACAGAATAGCTTTAGGGGTGCGCCACGGAATGGCTTTTTCCTACTAGTGTACCTTACTGTTCCATCGGTGAACATTTTTTCTTTCCTTTTACCAGTTTGCAACCGGGTGCGGTGAACTGGTGCAGCAGCAGCCTCCGTAGATTCAGTTGGCGCAGAAGATCCTGCTGTCCCCCGTCTGGCGACAGACGAATCAGGAGGCGCGGAGGAGCCCTGGCACCTGCCAGGACGTGGCGCACCATCGCTGCGTGTGTAGGGCCTGCCGCGGCGGGAGCGGTCGCTGTTGGGCCACGTGTCGTGGTCTGCCGTGGCCTGGTCACGACCGGCGCGTCGCGATGCGCCTCTGGCTCCTCAGGTGACGAAGGGGCGGGCGACGTGTTTGATGGAGATTGGCCCGCTGGGGACCGCTCGTGGCCCTGCTCCGCACTGGTGCTGACAGCCGGCGATCCCGAGGTGGAACCTTCGGTGATTTGAGTAGGATCAACCTCGGATCCTGGGCCGAAGCTGTCTGCTAGTGACTGTGCATCTGTATCACCTTGTGCATCGGTTTCTTCTTCAAATTGCACCGAATTTTCTCCTGGATTTTGCTGCTGCATAGGAGAGGCATTTAGAGGCACAAAAGCAGAGGATCATTAGTCGTTAGATCAGTGCATTGTTGCCCCTCATGAGCTAGATGTGATGGATTTTGGAGATGCTCGGGTAAGAGTAGAATTTCACGTCGAAGTAAGGCACCGGCATTGGGATGAAGTTGAGAAAAAGGAAACACAGATTCATCAAACACCACATCTCTAGATATGTAGACTCGGCCAGAAGAGACATCAAGACATTTGACCCCTTTATGCATGTGGCTATAGCCAAGAAAAACACATTGCTTAGAACGAAAAGCAAGTTTGCGTTTGTTGTATGGACGGAGGTTTGGCCAACAAGCATAACCAAAAACACGAAGAGATGCAAAATCTGGTTTCTCTTTTAGTAATTGTTCAAAGGGAATTTTATTGTCAAGAACCGAAGAAGGAAGCATATTTATGAGATATGTGGCAGTCAAGAAAGCTTCATCCCAAAATTTCAATGGCATAGATGCATTAGCAAGAAGTGCAAGCCCTACTTCAACAATATGGCGATGCTTACGTTCTGCCGACCCATTTTGCTGATGGGCATGTGGGCAAGAAACATGATGGGAAATTCCAACCTTTTGAAAGAAAGGGTTTAATTTTTCATACTCGCCACCCCAATCTGTTTGCATGGTAGTGATCTTTTTATCAAATTTTCGTTCAACGAGATTTTGGAAATTCTGAAAAACTTGAAACACTTCAGATTTCTTTTTGAGAAGATAGATCCATGAAAATTTGCTAAAGTCATCAATAAAGCTTACATAGTATGAAAAACGACCAACAGATGTAGGAGCCGGTCCCCACACATCGGAGAACACAAGCTCTAAAGGGGAAGTCGAAATACTAGTGGATCTTTTATAAGGAAGTTGATGACTTTTTGCTCTTTGACATGAATCACACACTAAATCGATACTAGACTTAGATGAAAAAGGGAGATTGAAATCTCTAAGAACTCGTTGAACAATCTTAAAAGAGGGATGGCCTAATCGATCATGCCACCGTGTAGCTGAAGGCTTGGTGACGCTAAGAACTTGTTTATTCATGCTTGATGATGATGACACCAACGGATAGAGACCCTTCGTGCATCTACCTTCAAGGAGTACTTTCTTCGTTGCCTGATCCTTCACATAGAAACACCACGGGTGAAATTCGACAAAAACATTATTGTCTCGTGTGAGACGATGAATAGATACAAGATTTTTTGTGGCTTGGGGAACATGAAGGACATTGCGAAGATGGAGTGGTTTTGAGGGGAATCGACAAATGCATGACCAACGTGACTAATGCCCATACCTGTTCCATTGGCGGCGTGGATCTTCTCACGCCCGTGGTACTTCTCCTTCATGGTGAGCTTGTCCAGCTCGCCGGTGATGTGGTCGGTGGCTCCAGTGTCACCGTACCAGTTGGTGTCGACACCATAGGAGGCGGCGTTCACCTCCTTTCTTCTTCTTCCAGCTCATCTTCATCGTAGCGATGCCAGCACTTCCTGGCTGGATGGCCTGGTTTCTGGCAGATCTGGCATACGAGACGGTCACCGCCGCCTCTGCCACCTTGTCCAGCGCCGCCGCCGCGACGCCCGTTGTTGTTGTTGCCGCCTTGTGGACGTCCCTGACCACGGCCGTAGCCACGGCCACCTCCATTGCGTCCGCGGCCATAGCCGCGTCCACCGCGGCGTCCACGGCCGCGTGCAGCTGCATTGGCAGAGGAGCCTTCCCCGCCTATCCCGTCGAGGAGCATCTCCATGCGGTTGTCGTAGGCGGTCACCTGGGCGTAGAGATCGCCGATGGTAAGCTTGGCAGTGGGGTTTGCCCCGATGGCGGCGAAGAGGGATTGTACGGATCATCAAGCCCCGCGAGCAGGTACTCGACAACCTCATCCTCCTCGAGTTTGCGGCCCGCAGCAGCGAGCTCGTCGGCGATCGCCTTGACTTGGGCGAAGTACTGCGCCGTGGTTTTGCCCTCCTTCTTGGTGTTCGCCAGCCTGATGCGGAGGTTGGCGATTCGGGTGCGGGACTTGTGCCGCCGTCTTCATCCCGATGCAGGAGATCATGATCTCCCTGGTGAAGGAGTTCAACAGGTAGGTGAGGACCTTCTGGTCCATTTCGACCCATGCCTCATAGGCCGGTTGGTCACCTCCTGGCGGCCCTTGCCGTCGCTTGTGTCGACGGTGATCTTGGCCGCTGGCGCTGCGCTGGTCCCGTCCAGGAACCCCATCAGGCGCGCGCCGCGAACAGCCGGGAGTGCCTGCGTCTCCCAGAGCAGGTAGTTCTCCCGGGTGAGCTTCTCTGCCGTTCCTTGGCTCGGGAGTGGATTGGCCATGGCGAGAGCAGAGGATGAAGCACTCATAGATGCGATCGTGGAGAGAGGTAGCTCTGATACCATGTGAAAACCCTAAGGGTCGTTTGGTGTTAACGATGCCTTGTTCTTGGTCATCGGTTCCGTGTTATATAGAAGCCAAAAGCGGCAGATTACATGGTTCGGTTACAATGGATAGAGAGATAGGAAGATAACGATCTGATCTTATAGATTGATCAGATCGGTACAATGCTTGAACAAACTCTATCTAGCCTAACAACCAAATCATCTAGAAGCTAACAGCCGAACCATCTAGAAGGTCTTTAACACGGATATCCAATTTTTTGATCCAAGACCAGCAAACATATGACTGAAACTTTATTTCCTAGAACCACACACTTGACTGCTAAAATCAATTTAGTTCACTCTTCTTTGATCGAAGGGCTACATCATCTTAAGCGTGGCGTGTTTATTCCAGGCAGAACAGAAAAATGAGATTGCAAGAAATAATTGACCGTATCAAAACAAATGAAAAGACAGCAAGTTGTACAACAAAACCCAAATATTACGCGGCACTCAAAGGTGCAGATACAGAGCAACTGCTCCAGCAATAAAGATATTAAATGACTTCATACCCCGAAAAATGTTTATCTTTATTCTTTACTCCCAATACAGATATTGAACTGCAAAAGAGCATTGTGTTCATTCGAACTATTCTCTGCTAGACTGGCTGGGGACGACAGAGAAACGTTCCAATTAAACACAGGGTGTTCTGCAGTATTTGGGCTAAAAAGTGCCAACAGAGTTTCACACGCTTTCATGGTCAACATATACCCTTTCTTTCCCAGATGTCCCATATCACAGATAGTCAAGAAATGCTGAAACAACTCCACTGCTAATAATGAACTCAAATGTGGAAACACCATTAGCTCACAAGGCATTTCGGTACTATCAGGTCTAATTGTTACTCCACATCTTCACATGGAATGTCAAAATGACTAGCAGACAAGGCTTATTAGTTTACTCCCTGGTGGCTAATTCTGAAACTGCAGGAGCTATCATTTGCCGATTTCAACCTCAATGTATCAAAAATAATCTTAATCCATAGGGCACTGCCAGTTTGTTTGTTCGTTCATGATGTGATGGTCTGGAATAGTAATCTAGTATTGTCATGTAACTTGAGCTACCAGTTTTTTTTTTGAAACTTAATGGTGCATTCAGAACTATGTGAACTTTCTGTGCTTGAATTAGAATTATGAACTTTCTGGGCTTGAATTAATAACTATGAAATTTCTGGGCTTGAATTGATAACTATGTGAACTTTCTGGGCTTGAATTCAGAACTATGTAAATGTGTAAAGTATATCCAAAAGACACGCAGTGAAGCACCAGGTTGTTGAGTCAGAAAGAAAATGAATAAAGGTAGTAGCTAACTGACCGATGCAACAATTAACACAAGCAACTAGCTGAGTCACTATCCCAGCATACGAATATTAGGTAGTAATGATAGAGAGAAAATAAATCATACAAGTCGACTTTGAAAGCCTCGACATATAAGAACCTACATACTACATATAGACTCAGGCGTTGAGACCATCACATGCCACACCACAAGAGAACATCAGAATCTGCTGCAGATAGAGCCATTTATGCGTTTCAGCGGCCCAAATTTAACTCTAGATACCTGCAGAGCAATCAATGTCATCAGTCAAACCAAAATGCAATACTCTCACACAGAAAAGCGAGATTTTGTATGATTCCAACAACACAACTTTGCCATTGAGAAAACTGTTATACGAGAACTATCCAAACGCTGAATCATCCCAGATCGAATTTGTTTTTATCCTGAACTATGAGGCGATAGCCCAACAGTGAAAACTTTATTCAAAAGATACCAAAATATCTACAAAGAGTACAAAGGAGGAGGGGGCAGAGGAGAGAAAGAAACCTACCTATATAAAGAAACTTACAAGAGGTTATGTCTGCAAGCCATTATTTGACAGGACTAACATCATCCTAGCGAACAGAGATGTGACAGAAGAATAATTAGTTTGTACTGGCACACATTCACCTCTATTGTTGACATGCTCATGAGTACAAACAGATCAATGACTCGATGCACCCACCAGATTATTAAGTCATTTGAGATTTATTTTCTATATCATGTGCACATGAGAGACTCATGGAGTAGAACGCAGAAGAATTAAGTATCGAACTCTTAGCTATGCTTTTTTGGGAATGCAAGAACTAGCCAGTTCAGCAATTTGATGCCCATAGAGACCTCAAACCAGAGATCAAGCATCATCTTATTAATTTAGTAACCGGGCAAAAAAGGCATACACATAGCAAAAGTACAAATTGACATCACCTGTTTCATGCGTTCACATCTTCAGCTCCACCATCTCCACCAGAAGCACCCATGACTATAAACCAAATAAATCCAATACACCATGGGGAAGTTAAATCAATCGGATGGTATATGTGCAAACCGTTATATATCTATATATATATTCTATGTAAAGATTTAACTTGAGGATGAAAATACAATAGACAAGAATAGGAAAATGTGAATGAAGCCACAGATGTTGCCAGGTGCAAGGAAGAACGATAATAATTATTACAATGTAATGAAGTACATACTATGCAGTTTCAATGTTAAAAAATATGTATGCATCTAGAATTGTTCTTCAATATCTAGTCAACCCTTGCACATTAACGATATTACATCGAACATGTACTAGAAGTAATTCATGAGAAGTAACTCAATTTTTGAACATATTCAATGCAGGAAAAGAAGTAATTTAATTAGGTTGCGTATGCAAAGCAAGAGACAGGATATTACTTGCCGTACAGAAATTTGTGTAGGGATAAGTCATTCTGAAACTCATGTATTCTCGTCTACCAATGTATTTGAACTCCATCGACTCAAGCTGGAGCATAAAGTCATGTGAAACCGAAGACAGAAAGAGCACATTTGTGTCCTCATCATAACCTGGCATCAGGACAAGTTGTGACGCGCCTGGCTGCAGGGATCGTGAAAAGAGCTCATCCAGTTGGACGGTGTTCTGTAGCACCCATGAGAAAATACCATCACAGCTGGATTTCCTCATCCATAGCTGAATGTTCAGTTCTGACTTTGACAAAACAGCAAGACCGAGAACATTATCTTCTCCTCTTAAAATCTGAAAGCACCAGTCGACGGAATAATAAGCATGGGTGTATCCCGGCTTCTCAATCACAACAAGGGTAAGCATTTCGAAGTCAAACTTGAGGATGTCGCCTCCATCAAGCAACCAGCTAACTGCATTCCCAACCAATACGATAGGCCTGTGTCTAGAAATCACAGCTGTAGTTGTTGTAGAGATAATATCTCCCCATACACCAGACTTGGACTGATAGATGCAAATGGATGCCTTTGTGTGTTTAGGATCATGGAATGCAAATACCAGTTTGAACGGGCTCAAGTGGCAATCTCCTTGCACGTGCTCCTCATCATCCACAGAGCACAACACTGCAGCGCTTCGGATGAAGTCATCTTTGCCATTGTCGAGTCCCGGTGGAAAAGCCACGCGGCGCTGGACACCGGTGAGTGGATCCCACAAGACGGCCTCGCGACACGGTCTGTCAAGAAAGAGTGCTATGCCGTGGCGGCAACCGAAGAAGGAGAATGTGCAGTGGACGATGAGGTTTGCCCATGGACTATAACCAACAAGGTTCTGCGGTAGGGCAAATCTCGTGACGGGGATGCGATCTGGAGGGTCCAGCATGGGAGTAAAGATGGGAGCTTGGCCAACTTCTTTGTCAAAGAAGCCGAGGAGCGAGGGTTTCCGGTGGTGTTTGCGGAAACGGCAGAAGAATCTGGGGTCTGAGAGGATGCAGCGCCAGCGCTTGCAGACTAGGGATGTACGAGGGAGAACAGATGGCTTTGAAGGGAGGCGGAGGAGGATCTCATGGAGGAGGTTCTCGTCATCCAGCGGGGGAACGGGTGCCAGCCAGGAACTAGTATAGTCGTCATTGAGGACCTTGGATACTGGGTCGTCTGGTGTTGAGGACCACCGCAGCCTCTTGGCGTCCATACAAGCCCTGAAACATCAGTAGCAACAATGAAAAATAAATGCAATAATCAATGGCCATATTTCTTTGATCGACGTGGTTGAAAACACAACAAATGTAATCAACGGACTGGTTTCGTGAAACAACATGAGTTGGAAAACAACTAACACATAACAAGCATCCAGCGGTGTGCTTCATAAAATAGAGAGAAACTGGGCGGCCTTTAATCAATGTGGTCGCAAAACAGCAGTGGTGTCAATCAAATGCAAGAAAACCAAACGATTTGTTTAGCCAACATGGTGCAGACGACATCAGATGTGATAAAATGGACTGGATTCTTTTAACAAAATAATCAAACTGTAGGGAGAATATTACCAATGTACGACAGGATTTAAGAATGATGCACTAGAAATAGCAATGTGGTAGAATCTAATACTTCCTGTTTGGGTATTTGTGGACACCTAAATCTTCTGTTTTTCAGAGGTACATGATAGATGGAGCAAACAACATGCGACTTAGAAAGAATTGACGGTATCTGATCAACAAAAATTGAGAAAAACTATGAGCTTCAGGCCTTTAACTAGGCGAGGATTGGTAATTCTACAAAATATTAAGAAAACAAACCAACGATTTACACTTGTCCCATCTATTTCCAGTCAATGTGTATGTGTCACAGAAACATCCAACGCATTACAAGCATACATCCACCATCCAGCAGACCAGCACAATACACACAAACTGTGATGCCTAAAATGAAAAGAAACTGGATCTTACCGTTTGGGAATCAGAGCAGGATCCATCATCTGGATGAGCAGGTTTTCGCCGTCGCGCACCTTGGATACGTGGTCATCCAGCGTCGGGGAACACAGCAGCCTGTGCGCATCCGTAGATGGCGAGTCAGGAATGGGATCCACCCTGAAAAAGCAGCAGCGACAGACAAATAAGTTTTAAAAATTGATTCTTTTGATGCTACAAGTATGGCGAGCTAGAGTTGCATCCGGAAAGCCTCAAGAGATACAGGGAATTGCTGCAAGCATTTATAGATAATTAGAAAGTCACATTGAAATTTTTATTACCAGATATAGTACGTTGAAACTTGGTCTAGGGCATCCTACTTCATTTGTGAGAAATGCTGGTTCACTATACACTTTGCAAGAATAAAGGCGTGCATGAATCTGAACATGGATGTACAACAGATACAATGACAACTCCAGGATTATTATTTTTGCTTTCTTATCCCTGCATCTGAACATACGATTCTTATATCTCTTATCTAGCAGGTGCTAATGGACTGGTAAAATAATTCCAATTTTTGTTAAAAGGTACGAAGCATACACATTTTATATAGGAACTCATTGGAGGTTTCTCGGTAGTGAAGAAGGGAAAATTGAATCTCAGGACTATGTTATTTCTGTGAAATAAAAACACGCTATCCAGCAGAACATATACACAAACAAACGGAGAGAGGAATCTGACTCTAATCCGGGGCGAACGGAGAGAGGAAGCTCAGCATCTGGATCCGTCATCAATCTGCCTCCTCCCGCTGCTCTCTCCACTGTCGCATCGACAGGCAAACCAGGCTAGGGTTGTCAGGCCGAAAATACCGTGGAAGAGAAAACTCGGAGATGGAGAATGAGAGGAAGGAGAAGGGCTGGTCTGACCTCTAATCGTCGGGCCTAGCGCGTCGGCGGGTTGAGCTCTCCGGCGGCTGCGGGGGCGGCGGTGGCGGCTGGTTGAGGGTTGTAGCTCGCCGTCCAGAACTGGAGTGAAGTTTGAAGCTACCGTGGGCCTATTACTCACTATATATCAAAGCTGGCCGAATCCGCGGCCTCTCCGCGATCGTGCAATAGGAAATGAACAGTGTTGAACAGTGCTCGTGGCCGTTTCGCAAAAAAGCCCCTCCATTTATCGGAAATTATAAATAGGTCCTTCGCACATATAAGCTGGAGCGCCCCTGATTTCTCTCATTTTCGCACCCAGGCTAGGGTTAGCCGCCGCCGGCGGAGGCGACGCGCGAGGGCCGGGCGGCGGTGCGAGGGCCGCGAGCCCGAACCCCGGCCTCGACCACGAACGCCACTGCCGCGAGGGCGGCGGCGCGACGGACGGCCGGCTCCGCCCCGGCCGCGAGCTTCCCCTCCGCCTCCTCCTATGCGCAGCCGGCCGCCGCCTCTTCCCCGCGCAGCTGACCGCGTCGAAGACGGAGACCACCGGCCGCCGCCTCCTCCTCTACGCCGCCGGCCGCCGCACTGCCGAGCCACCACGTCCTCCCCCGTGCAGCAGGCGACATGAAGCTCCCCATCCCGTCTCTTACGGTACACATGGCCTCCTCGGCATCCTCTCCTCCCTCTCCTTAATTAGCTTATATTCTTTCATGTGCAAGAACTTCTATCCTGATGGATGTGGCATCTCGAGCGCAGCAGCGTGCTAGATGATGGAGATGCAGCGTGGGGTGCTGGGCGTGTTGGCGGTCGCGGCTAGGCTACTCCGGCAACACCAACGTGGTGCATCGTACGTCCACCAAGAGGAAGAACGGGCACAGGTTGCAGTCCGCAACATCCCATCTGTCGCCTGGTGAGGCAGTCTCCCCTATGGCTACCGTGCTTCCCCATTTTACCTTTTCTTTCGTTGCGTTTTACTCTCTTTTTTAGCAGCGGGGATTAGCCGGGACGGAGCGGACCACTCCGTGGGCAGTACTGGCGCAAGCGGCAAGCTCCGGCCGTCCTCCGTACGGCAATGCAGTGCGCTTTGCTGTGGTCTGTAGATGACCTAAAGGTGGAAACCTCTTGGCATATATATATAATTAAATTTTGATTGTGCCTCTTAGCTCGTAGGTGTGCAATTTAATCCACTCAGCTTTTTTTGTTTGGTTGATTTGACGTGGCTTATCACGAGTCCTACACGATAATCCACTCAGCTTTTGATAGAAAATATTTGTGATATTTGAATGATGTTTGTTCTACCACTCTTGGTATGCCAGTTACTTTGTCAAATATTTTTCCTCACAGATGCATTGTCATTTAGCTGTCTTGACATGTATTGAGCAGAGACTGTATTTCATCCTGCCGGCTTGGGAAAATATGTACTCTTACAAAATTTAAAATCTTTCTTAAGTTGTAATCAGAGTTCAAATCATTGTTCTTCATTGCAGTTTGAGCATGAAGTCTTGACTACCAAGGGCTAATTAATTATCATGTTCGTATGTAATCCTAATTGGCTTGAAACAACAAGTGCCCTTATAATAATGGAGCCCAGGCAATCTTATTCTGTTCGACCAGATATTTGGATATATCATTCAGGTTCTCGATTTGAAGTTTTTGTTTCTGTTTAATTTTATCTTTTTTTGCTAGCTAAACATCCCAACTGTTGTCTACATATACATTTGATGTATCTGTTTTTTAGCTTTCCTTTTTAATTTATGTTCGTTCTGTACAAACGTTGGCTATTGATTCTTCCTAATTGAGATGTATCCTTTCTGTTTATTTTAGGGCGCTTATTCTGTTGAGAAGCTGCCCTACACCGCGACCACCACATGCGGCTCCTCTGCTGGACCTGAGAGCAGCTCGAGCACTCCGGGGTGAAGAGGATGGAACTTGCTGGCTCTCATGTCATGGCTCGATTTATAGCTCCAGATTTTTCCTGTTTGCTTTGTTAGTAAAATTGGTATTGCAGACGATTCAAATGATATCTTAGTGCTAAATAATTTATCTGTTAGTGCGACTAAGAGAGTCACGGTGACTCCAATTGTACTTGGTACGATGTGCCTTTGGTTTTGTTTTCATTTTGGCACTTCCTTCGTTCAGAAGCACCTAATGGTATTGTAGGTTACAAGTTTGCTAACGAGTATATATTTGCTTACCTTATGGTCTGCGTGCATTACTTCTCGCCTTTGTATCATTAGCAATGTTGAATTTTTATTGTGGCAGAGATGATGTATTTCATCTATAGCTGTCATATCAAGTCCATGCAGAATGCACCATGTCATCTTTCAGGTTTCCTGTGTAATTTAAAGATCATCAATTGAGATTGTCGTGGTACTCATAATGTGGGCATTGGTTGTTTCAGATTGTCATAGATGATGACCCCTTTGGTCAGCAGTTCCTGCAATTATTTGATTCATTTTTCTCTAAATTTTATCAACTGTAGAGTCGATGATGATTTCAGTTTATATTTATTGTTCCATCGGAGGACAAAAAACTGAGCCTTATTGTTAATATGGGCACCTTTGTTAAATGCTGTAAAATGTTATATACCACTATACATATTTATTGTTTCATCAGCGGACAAAAACTGAGCCTTATTGTTTCACAGCAGTGGATACTGAAGTTTGTCCAATTTACAATATTGCATATATGTTTGAGTCTTTCTAGCACTATTACAATGCACATATAAATTTCAGTTTTTGCACACCTCAGATTTTGAATGCATTAACTCCTGTTGATGTATAAATTGTTGTCACTTCCATAGACAAAAATGTACCAGTGCTATTTATGTGGTTGACTATTTCTCAGGTATCTAACTTTTATTACTTGATTGCTTTCTACTCATGAATGTATCGATTTTCACTACATAATCTATGCAATAATATTCAATTACAGGAATGTTAGCTTTCAAGAGTACTCAACTACTCATTTAACTCGGTGGCTTCTTGATCCCCAATTCCTGAGACACAATCTCTTCATGAAAGGTTTGTCATTCGCTTCTTGCATCATATATATTCTCAAAGCTTAACTGATTGTCGTACTAAGACGTGTTATCTAATTTGTATCAGCTTCCAGCATGACCATGCCGTTATTGAGTGGAAAGGCAATGAACCCGTTGAAGCAGCCATAACTGAAACAACTCCCTCTGAACTAGCAAGCCAAGATTTGCACGACATAGTGGTATACACACGTTTTTCACTATCAATTCAGATGCGCTTCATCCAGTTCCATAATGTCCTGCTATTATTAGCTTACAAACTTCTTCTGTTCACAGGGCAAAAGCTTCAAGCTGAAAATACGAGTCACTCAGATAAACAATCCTACAGACTGGTGGTTCTATGCCTGCACAAAATGTTACAAGAAAATGATGCCAGTAGGCGCCATCCGTAGATGTCCTGTTTGTAAAGGTACCACCGACAACTAGAGGTACAAACTTATGCCCTACAAGAGTACACAGAACTGAATACCGGCTATGGACAAACTCCTTGCACAATCTCTGTACTCACATGTACAAAATTTCACTCAGAGCTGAAGACATTCATCCGACAAACAGAGACAACAAAATCATCAGGGACTTCATGTTCTTTGGCAACCAAGGTCTAGCTTTCACTGGTCATGACGCATCTTTGCTGGTTTCACAAGTTAGAGGTCGCCATGATTACACTCTGTTAGCACCCGTTTTTGGCAGATTGCCAGTTTGCAGGTTGAACGAAGACTTGGCAGCTTGACGAAGGCAACAAAGAATGCTAAAATGATGATCTAGGAAATTTCCAGGAAAAGACGGCCAGAAGAAGGCAGCCAATAATCCATCAAGTGGAACAAGGCGGAAGCTGGATTCGGAAGTGCAAAATTGCCAAAAAGAACCTAACAAGCTAAGCCAAATGAAAGCAATAAAGGTGGCAGAAAAGAAGGCGGCAAAAGTCAACTTTGTCAAGACAAGGCGGGAAGTCAACTTTGTCAAGACAAGGCGGAAAAGAAGCCAACTTTATCAAAACAAGTCGGCTCAGGAGAAACCAACTTTGTCAATACGAGCCGGCAAGTTGGAAGACAACTTTCCAAGATCAAGTCTGGAAAATGAAAGACAACTTTCTAAAAGGCCGGACGGATGTTGAAGTCCGGGTTTAAAACGAAGCCGATCAAGATATCACATCTCTGAGGAAGGAGGCAAGTTTGAAGACAATATGGAAGACAAAAGGCAACTTTCCAAAGTAGCCAACAAGTTTGAAGCCGACACGGAAGGGCAAAAGGCAACTTTCCAGCAAGTTTGAAGCCAACGTTGTCGGCAAAAAAGTTGCCTATTTTAGAGATGGATTCAACTTAGACTATGATTTGCAAGCCTTGTAGAAGTCCAATACTTGTACGGAAAGTCCAGCCGCCTCATATATATGAGAGAGGTGATGGCCGATTGAAATTAAGCAAACAATCGACAACCTATCAATACAACCTACTTTTTCCCTCAAACATTTGTTCATGCTTCCGTTGTTCGGCGACTTCGCGTAGATTTCACCAGATATCGAAAACCGAGTTAAGAGCGGCCAAGTTCGGCTTAGCTCAGCCAATCGTCGCTGGCTTCCTCTGACGGGGCTTGTCCCGAGGGGCTGGGGCGTCTGGTCTAAAAAGAGCCTGCTTGTTGTCTTGCGCATCACGTTGGAAGCAGCCCGCCCGCGGGGCGAGTTGCGGAGTATCTCCCCCGGCACCGCGGGTACACGAGGACGTGTTCGTGTGACGCGTTTCATGCGCAACACACTTTTTGGCGACTCCGCTGGGAACAATTCGATCTAACAAATTGGACAGCAATAACCAATTCTGAGACCGACGCAGCCAGCACCAGTACCGACAACATCATCAAGCCAACTATCGAGAAGTTGTCGGATGAACAACGCCAAGGTCTGGAGGCGTGGAAGAAGAAAAGAGACGAGGAGTTTGAGGCGCTGCGAACCAAGCGGGCTCAAGAAGATGAAGACATGTACTTGTCCAACTTCAAGGTATATCGGCAAGGTGTAATCTCGCCGATCAAGTAGCCAGAGTTTGTACCATTGGACATCAACGTTGACAAGCCCACTGTAAGTAGTAGCCTTTTTTCCTCTGAACAGATAGCCGAAATTCAATTTCATGTTTCGCAAGGTACTGCCAATGTTTACGATCTTATGCTAGAACATGAAAAGGCTATGAAAAACACGCTCCATGATAAGCCATCGGACAAACAGCCCATGGGTCAAAACAGGAAAAACAGTACGAACTCAGGCCGGGTCAGGGTCACGCCAATGGCAACGTGGCAAACGGCCCAGGTCACCATCTGCTGGGGAAAGTAGCCGGCATCAGAGGCCGGCTGATCATGAGTTCAAACGTAGAGCAATCCGGCAATATGTGCAAAGCCGGCTTGTGTATCCCGGAGACACGTCGTATTGGCAGATCAAGGAAGAAGGTTCTAAAAAAGCTGAGCCACAAAGTGGATTGGTTGCAGGCAACTTGTTGATCGTTGGAACTCATATGATAAAGATGAAAGACCCGGTTGTAGAGCTAGCAACGAATGAGCCGATACTTGTTATCGGTCCGAAGGCAACAACCAATGATCATCAAGCTGGCTCCTGTCAAGCTGCAGCAGTTCAACCTCGGGATCCAAAATACGCTCAGCCAAGGTGGTTACCGCCAGGTATAATGAAAACACAAAGGAGGAAACTACAAAGGGCAAGAAACCGAGAGAAGAAAGAGCTGAGCGATCCAGGGACGCCAAGTTTAACACTGAACGGCCAATGTTGCCAGCTCAAATGTGGATACCTAGGCCAGTCCTTATTGCAGGTCCGACAACAGTCACAACAGCTCTGGCTGCAAGCGATGATACCATGTTTGCGGATACGCCGACAATTACTAACTCGTCATGGGCAGACGAGGTAGAGGCAGTAGATTTGGCAATGGAAACTCTGGCAAATGAGGACTTGGTGGCAGAGGAGCCAGTAACTCAAGAGGAAATTCTGGCAAACTTGGCGGAGGAGCCGGCAATTCAAGACCTTTCAATAGAGGAGCAGTTGGGAGAAGACCTCACAATGGCAACATCAGCAGTGAGCGAATCGGGCAATATGACCGATGACGAAGATCTGCTGGATTATGAAGAATCGCTGACTCGGACGGCCATGGATATCAACATGGTGTACTACTTGCTGGCTGAGTTTCGCGCTATTGAAGAAGAAGGCGACGTGGCGCAAATCAACTTCAGACCCAAAACTGTTGTCTTCGAAAAACCTGACAAGCCGGTGAAACACCTCAAGCCTCTGTACGTCAGAGGGCATATTGATGGTAAGCCGATCACAAGGATGATGGTTGATGGCGGCGCTGTGGTAAACCTGATGCCATATTCTGTCTTCAAAAAGCTACAACTAGATGATGTGATCAGATGAAGACAAACATGGTGCTGAATGGGTTTGAAGGAGGAGAAGGAGTGGAAGCCAAAGGGGTTATCAGCTTGGAGCTCACAGTAGGAAGCAAGACTTTGGCTACCACCTTCTTTGTTGCTGAGGTGCAGGGAAACTACAATGTGCAGCTGGGACGGGATTGGCTTCATGCAAACCAATGTGTTCCGTCAACTATGCACCAGCAACTTGTACAATGGTTGTTGACGAAATTGAAGTCATCCATGCTGACGATTCGGCGTGCATTGCATTAGCCGAATCGATTTGTTGATTGGCAACATTCCAATGTTACATGCCTTTCTGGGAGTGATCTATCCGGATTCGACTTCCTGAGTGCTACCAGGGACGGATTCGTGCCAGTATCTTTAAAGCCGGTTGGTGGCAATCGGCTGCCCTCAAGTAAATGGATCAAAACGATGAGTGGCTGAGGAAGCGTCTGGAAAAGTATCGGGCCGAAAGGAACGATATGTGCGAAGCAATTGAAGAACCAGACGATATGGACAAGTTGGGACAAGGCTTTACGTCGGCCGACTTACTTGAAGAGGTAGACATTGGGGATGGCACTGTCCCTAGCCAATATTTGTCAAGCAAAAGTTGGCGGCCGATTATAAGTCTAAGTTAATCGCGCTAGTCAAGGAATGTGTGGATTGCTTTGCATGGGAATACCACGAGATGCCTGGGTTAAGCCGAGAGTTGGTGGAACATCGGTTGCCTATTAAAGCGGCTTCAGGCCACACAAGCAGCCGGCTCGCAAATTTAATCCACAGATCTATGACCGGATAAAGGCGGAAATAGGCCGTCTTTTGAAAGCCAACTTCATTCGGCCCTGCAAATATGCCGAATGGTTATCCAACATTGTGCCGGTCGAGAAAAAGGGATCCGACAAGATCAGGGCGTGTATAGATTTCAGAGATTTGAATCGAGCCACGCCAAAGGATGAATACCCTATGCCAATAGCCGACATGCTTGTCAATGAAGCCTCAGGTCACAAAGTCATCAGCTTCCTGGATGGCAACGCAGGTTACAACCAGATATTTATGGCCGAAGAAGATTCGGCTAAGACGGCGTTCCGCTGCCCAGGCTTTGTTGGCTTGTTCGAATGGACCGTGATGACCTTTGGCTTGAAAATGCCGGAGCCACATATCAAAGAGCGATGAACCTGATATTTCATGATCTTCTGGAGTCGTACTGGAAGTATATATTGATGACATGGTGGTTAAGTCGGACAACGAGTCAAATCACTTGGCCGACTTGCGGCTGGCGTTTGAAAGAATGAGGAAGTACGGGCTCAAGATGAATCCTTTGAAGTGTGCCTTTGGTGTGTCGGCTGGGATGTTCCTTGGTTTTATCATACATGAACATGGCATAGAAGTTGATCCGGCAAAGATTGAGGCTATCCAGAAAGTACAAGCGCCGGGTTGCAAAAGGAGATGCAGAAGTTTCTGGGCAAGGTAAACTATTTAAGAAGATTCATTGCTAACTTGTCTGGAAAAGTTGATGCGTTTACACAGATCCTTCGGCTCAAGAACGACGATGAATTCACCTGGGGGGCAAAGCAACAAGAAGCGTTTGACAGGATAAAAACTTGCCTGTCTACTCCTCCAGTTCTCAGGAAGCCGGCTCGTGGTCAGCCTTTCCGGCTTTATATTGCTGCTGAAGACAAAGTAGTTGGAGCTGCCTTAACTCAGGAAGCCGAAGGACAAGAATACGTCATCACATATCTGAGTAGACGTTTGCTGGATGCCGAGTCGAGGTACAGCTTTGTAGAGAGGTTGTGTTTGTCTCTTTACTTTGCCTGCACCAAGTTGCGCCATTATCTGCTGTCCAGTGAATGCAAAGTCTTTGGTCAGACCGATGTTCTCAAACACATGATACAAAGGCCGATTCTCAGTGGACGAATCGGCAAATGGGCGTACGGGTTGATTGAATATGATTTGGCTTATGAACCACTAAAATCTATGAAAGGCCAAATTGTAGCTGACTTTATTGTTGAACATCGGATTGACCTGGAGCAAGAAGCCGACTTAAACATTGTGTCGGCTGTACCGTGGAAGCTTTATTTTGATGGCTCAGTCTGCAGCAGCGGACAAGGAGTTGGCATTGTGTACATCTCACCACACGGTACTGTTTTTGAAGCCTCTTGTCGTCTTGACTATTTATGCACTAACAATGAAGCCGAATACGAAGCACTTCTATTCGGACTAGAAATATTGTGGACGCAGGGGTAACTCATGTCGAGGCATATGGAGATTCGTTACTTATTGTCCGGCAAGTGGCCAAGATTTGTCAATGCAACAGCGGATCACTCAACATGTACCTTGACAGATGCCTGGATATGATTTCAACGTTGGATTATTTCCATATATCCCATGTTCCTAGGCAAGACAATTGGCTTGCCAATGAGTTGGCGCAACAGGCATCCGGCTATCACGTCAGTCGTGGGATGTTTTCATCAGGGAACAGCCGGCAAGTAATGTTGCCAACTTGGAGGAAGCCAAACAAAAGCCGGCTTGTTGGAGCCGGCTACAAAAGATCAAAAGTTGT
The DNA here is from genome assembly GCA_947311845.1 of Poa pratensis. NCBI lineage: Eukaryota > Viridiplantae > Streptophyta > Magnoliopsida > Poales > Poaceae > Poa > Poa pratensis. The sequence continues at coordinate 1,442,056 of CAMZMU010000062.1, forward strand.
CAACTTGGAGGAAGCCAAACAAGAGGCCGGCTTATTGGATCCGGCTAAGAAGTCGGCAAATGACAACTTGGCAAATGACTGGAGACAACCTTATATTGATTATTTACAAGATCCAAGTCAAAAAAGGACAGAGCAGTTCGGCGTTATCTCTCAAGTATACATTGGTGGATGTCGCCTTATATCGCCGAACAGCTGATGGTCTTCTTCTAAAGTGCTTGAATGAAGACGAAGCTAGAGTTGCCATGGGAGAGGTACATGATGGTTTATGTGGTACACATCAGTCGGCCCACAAGATGAAGTGGATGCTTAGGCGAGCAGGATTTTATTGGCCGACAATGATCAATGACTGCTTCAGATACTACAAGGGATGCGAAGCCTGCCAGAAGTTTGGAGACATTCAGTTGGTGCCGGCTTCAAATCTTAATCCAATTATAAAACCGTGGCCTTTCGGGGTTGGGCGCTTGACTTTGTTGGCATGATCCATCCGCCTTCATCCAAGGGGCATCGGTTCGTGTTGGTTGCCACTGATTATTTCACCAAGTGGTCTGAAGCAATACCTCTCAGGAACATGACCCACAAGGAGGTGATTCAGTTTATTACAGAGCTTATTATCCATCGATTCGGCATTCCGCAGACTCTTACCACAGATCAAGGTACTTCCTTCATGGCTAAGGAGGTGAAGCAATTTGCCGAATCACTTGGAATCAAGATGCTGAGTTCATCTCCCTACTATGCGCAAGCCAACGGACAAGCCGAGTCAAGCAATAAAATATTAATCAAGCTGATCAAGAAGAAGGTGCAGGACCATCCAAGAGGTGGCATGAAGTGCTGTCCGAAGCATTGTGGGCTCATAGAATCTCAAGGCATGGAGCAACTAAGACAACTCCTTTCGAGTTGGTGTATGGACAAGAAGCCGTTTTGCCAATAGAGGTGAATCTGGCTGCCTTGAGGTTTGCTAAGCAAGATGACTTGTCGGCTGAAGACTACTGCAACTTGATGATGGATAATATTGATGAAGTAGCCGACAAGCGTGTTATTGCTTTGAGAGAGATTGAGAAGTATAAGTTGCGGGTGGCAAAAACTTACAATAAGCTTAAAGACTTTCAAATTGGCGACTTGGTCTGGAAGGTTATATTGCCAGTTGGCTTCAGAAGCCGGAAATTTGGCAAATGGTCCCCAAACTGGGAAGGGCCACTGCGAGTCGCGAGGATAGTACCCGGCAACTCTTATCTGGTGGAGACGTTGGAAGGCGGCATGCTGCCTCGAGCTATCAATGGGAAATACCTGAAGAAGTTCCACCAAAGCGTGTGGCAAACTGCATAAGTTGCACGTATGGCCGATATACATATATCGCCCTTAGCACATGGCCGATGAGATTAAGCATCGCCCTTAGACAAAGGCTTCTACATTGAATATTTTCTAGTACGCAAGCTCTAATAGAAAACAGGGGGGCATGTGTTAGCACCCGTTTTTGGCAGATTGCCAGTTTGCAGGTTGAAGTAAGACTTGACAGCTTGACGAAGGCAACAAAGAAGGCTAAAATGACGATCTAGGAAATTTTCAGGAAAAGACGGCCAGAAGAAGACAGCCAATAATCCATCAAGTGGAACAAGGCGGAAGCTGAATTCGGGAGTGCAAAATTGCCAAAAAGAACCTAACAAGCTAAGCCAAAGGAAGGCAATAAAGGTGGCAGAAAAGAAGGCGGCAAAAGTCAACTTTGTCAAGACAAGGCGGAAAAGAAGCCAACTTTGTCAAAACAAGCCGGCTTAGGAGAAACCAACTTTGTCAATACGAGCCGGCAAGTTGGAAGACAACTTTCCAAGATCAAGACTGGAAAATGAAAGACAACTTTCTAAAAGGCCGGACGGATATTGAATTCCGGGTTTAAAATGAAGCCGATCAAGATATTACATCTCTGAGAAAGGAGGCAAGTTTGAAGCCAATATGGAAGACAAAAGGGAACTTTCCAAAGTAGCCAACAAGTTTGAAGCCGACACGGAAGGGCAAAAGGCAACTTTCCAGCAAGTTTGAAGCCAACGTTGTAAGCAAAAAAGTTGCCTATTTTAGAGATGGATTCGAGTTAGACTATGATTTGTAAGCCTTGTAGAAGTCCAATACTTGTACGGGAAGTCCAGCTGCCTCATATATATGTGAGAGGTGATGGCCGATTGAAATTAAGCAAACAATCAACAACCTATCAATACAACCTACTTTTTCTCTCAAACCTTTGTTCATGCTTCCGTTGTTCGGCGACTTCGCGTAGATTTCACCGGATATCGAAAACCGAGTTAAGAGCGGCCAAGTCCGGCTTAGCTCAGCCAATCGTCGCCGGCTTCCTCTGACGGGGCTTGTCCCGAGGGGCTGGGGCGTCTGGTCTAAAAAGAGCCTGCTTGCTGTCTTGCGTATCGCGCTGGAAGCAGGCCTCCCGCGGGGTGAGTTGCGGAGTATCTCCCCCGGCACCTCGGGTACACGAGGACGTGTTCGTGTGACGCGTTTCGAGCGTAACACACTCCTACCATTGCTGATATCGCATGGGCATATGATCTTAAAGGTATCAAAGGCTGAAGCATTAGCCCTTCCATTACTAGCAGAGCAAATTTCACCCCAACCAAGCTCGCCTACACCAGCGAGCAACGATCTAGCAGCAACACCTGTCAAAGACATATTAAACTCGCCCTCCGTCCACGCAGAAAAGGTACGCAACGCTAACCACTATTTTGTCTCGCAGAATACTAACAGATCACTTAAAAAATATGCTTATTTTACCCTTATTAGGAAGCGCTTTAACCATGGATGCAAAAAAGAGAAAGGGTTCACCAGCGACACCTGAAACGTCCACAAAAAGGTTTTGCTTTCAAGCTGCTCATCCAAACAGGTTCCAATGATTACAAAAGGATCACCTTTTTATATTTTCCTACCCACAGGACAAACAACGCTGTCAAAGAATCGGCCAAAGCTTTATTTCCAACAGATTAGCAGAGCAACAAACATGCCCTCAAAAGGTACTGCTGCAGAATCTATTTCATAAGCACCCAATTACATTCCTAGAAAAAAGAGGCGCAGCTTATGCTTTTCATTCATTACAGCGAAATAAAATGGCATGTGCAGACAATGTATGGAGCTGGAAGCACAAACTACAGAGCCGCTTCCTCAGCGAATGGATAGCTTACGTTTTTCTCACGAACTTTGTTGTCATGTAAAGCGCTACCATGCCAAAAACCTCTTATGCATGTAAAATTAGATGATCCAACTAGCCTATGTATTTCTTCCTCTATTTACGCCTGTATAATTTACTCGCCTACCGACTGCCTTCTTGACTTTATGTGTCCCTGCCATTATCAAAGTTTCGGATGCATACACAATTAACGTCCGCACAATTCTTTTCAGAGCCAGTGTTGAAGCAACAACAAGAGCCAGTTATCAGAGCCATTATCAAAGTTAGGCTGAGTTACATATATTCCATACACGTCACTTGAGGGTACCGCCACACGCCATCTAACACAAGTCATAGAGCCAGTTTTGCACTGCTTCAGCAAAGAGGCGCGGCGTGACGCCGCGCGAAATACCACTAGTAGAAGTTTTATACTAGTACTAAAAAAAATGCTCCCATAGAAATTTTACATTCGTTAGGAGTACATGGCAATGTTGAAAAAACATGGAAATGTTAAGATCGCAGAAAAACACACACAAAAAGAAACATGCTCGCCTCCGGCACTCGACACGTATCCGAACACGCCTCTCTGACATCTGCATGCAGACGGAAAAAACATCCATGCTCCAAAATAGCAACAGCCATTTCGGTGTCATCATCGCTCGACGCGCACCGATGTTTTGGTTACCGGTATTAAAAATTCTCGAACGGTAACCGGATCTTTCCACCGGTAACCAAAACCATGACGCGCACACGCTGCACAAACCCCGTCGCCGTGGGGCAGTCAGCTTGGCCCCTGATCACGTGATAGCCCACGTCCACACACACAAACCAATGTTGGCACGAGCTATGTCGATGCTCACCGTAGGTCATAGCACACAACACTGATAAACGGCTTCCTGTTGCTCGCCATGCCAGTCAGTTGCCTCCCACATTATTGCACTCCTTCCCCTGGAGCCACCGACGATAGACCACTCATCGTAGACATTTGTCCCCTTAAGCATTAATGTGTGTGCGTGCTTGGGCGGAGCAGGTGGGTGGAGAGGCCAACCAAACGATCCACTTAACATCGACAGAGAAGAAGAATACTACAGACTAGAAGCGATCAACATTCTTAGTTAGCTCTAGTTATAATCTTTATTTTGTATCTTTCAAAGATGAGCAGCATGAGATCTGTGTGGCCGGAAGTGTTGGGTGTGCCGGACAATGTGGCAGAGCAGATGATTCTCAACGACCGGTCAGATGTGCACGTGCTCATTGTGCCCCCCGGTTGCGATGTGCCTAGGGACTTCGACGACCAACGTGTCATTGTCTTTATCGACTCTGTTGGCAATGTTGATCAGATGCCTAAGATAGACTAGGCCTGGATGTGTCGATCCATCAAGGCGGTGTCCTCCCTGCACCCTCATTTCTTTCTAGTTGTTTGTTCCTTGTTACCTATACGAATAATGTTGTTGTTTCAATGTGTAGTCCACCTCCCTAAGTCAATAAGAAATTGTCGCGAGCAATTCAATAGTATCACTATCATATCATCTATGATTTGTATCCCTCGACCTAAGACGAAGTAACTATATTTGTTTACTAATATTAGCATTCTATACTCTGACTGCTCTGTATAGATTCATGTGCACTTTTTCTATAGGAGTCTCAGAGAAGGCAGCAACAACTAACTAGTTTCAGAAAGAAAAAGGGTAGAACGAATAGAGCAAAGTGGTCAGGGGCGTCACAGCGTAACGACTCGGACGCTTGGATTGGGACCGCAAAACGCAACCATCATACAGTAGAAGGCCACGCCAAGATCTCCACGAGGATTCTACGGAATACGGCATGTAAAATAATTTTTTGCCTGAATACATGACCCGAGCAGATACTAGAGTTTGGCCAAACCGTAAAATCTTTTACAGCTCCCTGTAAGCAATCCTCAAACACGGCAGATCCTGGGTTTTAGATTGTATTTTAAGGGTGGACTATAAAACCACACGATAGTTAATTACAGTAACCACGAAAATCCCCTTCGTTCCCCTTCTCTCGCTACAGGAAACAGAGGCGAAGAGGGAGGCGACCGGCGTTTTCGAGTTCTCCGCCGCCGGGGACTGGGGTTCCCCTCCCCTCCGCTCGTCGCTCCGGCGACGGGAGGGTGGGGGAACCTCGGATCTACCGGTTAGGTGTGTGAATAGTCGTAGTAGGGTTTGTGGCGGCGGCGTTTTGAGGGTGGCGGCGCCGGCGTCTGCAATAATCTCTTCCCAGCTCCAGCCCCGTCTCGGCGGCGACGCCGAGGAGCTCGTGGGAGGTTTCTGTCCGGGCGGTGTGGCTGAGGTGGTTGCGGCGGCATCGTCAGGGACTTTTGGTCCTCCGGCTTCGTCTCCACTTCGATGGAGGCCTCTGCGTCGCCTTCGAGAAGCCTGTGAGATTCGTCAGGTGCTCTCTCCCTTCTTTGGTTCTCCGGCCGGCCGTGGTGGCGAGGGGAGGAGTTGCTGGGGGTCGGCGATCTGGTTTTGGTGCTGGTGGTGCTGGTCCTCTTCGACGGGTTCGCTCTGGCCGGCCGTGGCGGCGAGGGGAGGGGCCGTCTGGAGGTTGTTCGGTCTGCTTCGTGGGTTGCCTGGACGGCGTGAAGCTGGTGCTCAGTTCGGCAGTGGTTCTTGCTGGGGAGGGCTGCAGAGTTGGGGAGGAAGGTGGCTGCTGCTTCGGGTGAGCCTGCTCTGCTGGTGTTCGTCGGAGCTGGGGCTGGAGAAGAGGGGGCCTTGCTGTGCTCGTTCATTGCTTCTTGATCCCGTTGCTTGCTTCGGGTGGTTTATGCAGCTTTCAACATGGTTGGAGGTCTTCTCTTTTCTAGTTTTGGGTGGTGTTGTTCTTGGTGGTTCTGCAGCTTGGGTTCATGTTTTGCTGCTGGATTGCTGCTCTGGTTTCCGTCGGTGTAGTGTTCGTGTGTTCCTGCTTGTATTTTCGATCTTTGGATGAATACATGGATGCTCTCAGGCTTCAAAAAAAAAAAAACACGATAGTTGACGAAATAAAATTCATATGAAGTCTATCTTCTTTGGGATGTTTCTAAGAATGATTAATTTTTATAAACACGATTCATACTTTTTCCTTTTTATATAAAATTACGACTGACAATTATTTTTTGAACTGCCTTACAAAACATTACTTAAAACAAAGCATGCATCCAAATAAAACAGTACCATTTACAATCATTACCTACGTCTAAAATGAAAGCATGTTGCCAAATGTCCTAATGGAGAGAAGCCTAGAAGGTGTGATCCAAATAGGAGCCGATAAATCAAGCCAAGAAATGAGATTTGGCCAGGCTTCACGAATGGTCTGGAGGCTCCTCTTTTCAAAGTTCCAGATACCTAGGTCTCTTCGTAATATCTGGCCGTACAAGGAGCAATCATCCGTGAGATAGGCATGGTTTGGTTTGAATGCTGAAAAGTCCATAGTTGGAAGGCAGACGACAGAGTTGTACCCGAGGAACAGTATATGATCTCCGATGCTTTTCAACTCCACCAGCTTCTGCTTATCAATGTCAACCTTGAAGATTAGGATGTCAACGGTGGTGACCGCTATGTTCATCCCGTCAGGTCTTCGTTCGACAGGATCTTCAGGGTCTTCTTCCTGGTCTGACCACGGGTCAACGGGCTTCTCCTTCTCGTCATATCTCTTCCGATGAAATCAACACGGTCTTGGGATGTGTAGGACAAAACGTGTTTGTACGTCCAGCGATGCTTAAGTTTAGTATCTGTGTGGCTCCAGATCCTCCAGACAATCCAAATTTCGCCGGGTGGGATGATGGTGAGGTACTTGGTAGGGTTTCCCCATTTGGTCACGCCACAAGTGATCTTTGTCACGACATGTGAAGGCTCGTTGAGATCAAAAGTATAAATGGAGCCATCAAAATGCAGACCGTAAAACAAGCTATCATTATCATTATAACCGACGTCGTCCAAGAATATGTTACCGGAGATCAATTTTCATCGCTCGTGGCCCGGGTTGGCAAACGAGATCTTCTGATCTGGCTCATGCACTACTAGGAAACTGCATGATGTGGAGATGGCAACCCGTGAATACGCGCAATCCCGCGCCCACTTGATGTCATCTTCAGAGAGGTTGCCATCGCCGTCAAAGAAGACCTCCATGCCCGGAAGTGTCTTGACCGACGGGAGCGTGGCATGGGCGCCAGTGACGGGGTTGAGGAGATAGGGATCGGCGTACTCGTTGCTAGAGAACACCCATCCGTTTGAGGAGAAGAAACGCCCCTTGCTATGGCGCACGAAGGGGATGCGGAAGGTGGTGTTGGTGGAGGGGCAGTACATGGCAGCGTGGTCGGGTCCGTACTCGTCGCAGGGGTGGAACATGCACGGTGCCTGCTTGGGCGACGGACGGCGGAGGCGGCGGAAGGTGGAGTAGGCGTCGTGCCAGGAGGTGCATGCGGCACCGGATCGGACAAGGCTCGGGATGTCCACCGCCGCCATGATGATCAGCAGGAGGTCCTCCGGCAAGCTCGACCAATCAGCACCGCCGACGGCATCGCCAGATGATGAAAGGAGCGCTGTCATGATCACGAGTAGTGCAATGGCTGGTTATTACTAGGATTGTTGGCTCGGAGATACATGCGGGCCGGGTCAAGTTTATTGATAGAGACACTCTTGCCATACAAGTATACAAGGAAATTGGTTAGAACACGACGGAGAGGACAACCAGATCAGACCCGAACTGTGTGCACCGTGCTCCACGTACGATTCGACCACTATCACAATTCGAAAATTGAAGAAGCTGTGTCCTTGCCATTTTATTATTATCAAGTTTTTGCCTATGGTAGGTTTGACACTGGTGTTTGTTATTAGGCGGAATATTTTTCGATAAGAGACAACGTTTCCGTTAAAAACGAGGCGCCTGTGATGACTTTGTCAATCTCAGAACTCGACCCACCGGCTCAGAATGCCGGAGGTGCTCATAGGGGTAGGGTGTTTGTGTGCTTCATAGAGGTGATTGTGTGCACGTGTATGTGAACGTCTATGTTTATACTGTGTTTCGCAAAAAATAAATCATATAATTTCAAGATCCGTTGCAAATAGTTTTTGCAACTGGCCACGTGGGATGATCATAATTAGAACTATTATTCGGGTGGGAGCGTTCACCATAATATGGTTGCCGTGGATGTGTAGAAATTACAAGATGTTAACAATAAAAATGTTTCTCCCATGCAGATACACTACCGTGCATAAGTTTTCTCCGTTCATGGTTCACATTATATCGGGTGGAAAATCAAGACCTTTTTACGCAGGACCAGAAGAAACGATGAGGCTTCTCATCATCCGCAGAGAACAACACCGCATTGCTTCGGATGAAGTTATCATTGCCATTGTCGAATCCCAGTGGAAAAGGCACGCCGCGTTGGACACCGGTGAGTGGGTCCCACAAGACGGCCTCACAAATGTTTTGTCGAGGAAGAGTGCTACGCCATGGCGGCAACCGAAGGAGGAGAATTTGCAGTGGACAAAGAGGTTCTCCCATGGAATCCAACCAGGATTGAAATATAAAAAGTCAGAAAAGGTGGACTTGCACGAATATTTGGATAGAATATTGCCTAGTCAAACCTAAACTCTCAATTTCAACTGCTTATCGATCGGTATCTATAAAATTATCAGGGCATCCATGGTGGTGAAAGCCAATTTGCCATATGAGATAATGGGAGCACATGCTCCTGCCACCGGAAAAATATTCCAAAATGTCAAAACAGTGAACAGTTTTGGTGTGTGTACATGTAGACATCATACTTGTGCATGCCAAGTTATGTGGGTGGGGGGCTAACATTTTAGTGGCTTTTGTAAAAAAAGATAAGAAAATGTCTCATAAAAAGCTCTTTTCAGCACAATTTGTTTTTGGTTTTTGCCTCAGCCCGTGGCCGGGCTTCATCGGTTTTTTTTATTTTCTATTTATAGGTACCAAACAATAGTAGCTTGACTTGTACATTGACTCGACTCGTACAGGAAACAGAAGTAGTACATGGGAGCAATGGGAATTGACTTGGACGCAACGCGCATGAACCAAAGCATATTTGTGGCTAATGGGGAAAGCAAATGACAAACAGACGGTGCCCCAACCACAGCTAGAACGAGATCTTGTTAATTGACAGTCGGGACGGACGTGAAGGTGAGTCCTGATCCCCGGAGCTTATCTTCAACGATTGCATCCATGCGGCGGGCCATCTCCGGCGTCATATGGTTCACCCAGTCCCCCACGACCCCTTTCCTGAAGAATGTCTGGTGCCGGAACTTGACGGGCGGCTCATTGTTCCCTGTCTTCTTGGCGTCGAGGCCTCTCAACGCTAGGCCTCTCAACGCGTCGATGCTGCACATCTCGGCGATATCCACCGGCGACCCTGCTGTCTCCTCGGCCGCCGTGAAGGGCACGCCGAGGAACTGCGCGAGCTGCCGGACGGTGCCAACCGTATCGGCCAGCATCTCCTCGTACCTCAGGAACAGGACCCTGTCCGTCCTGTCTCTGCTGGCGTTCCAGTAGCCCAGGACATGGTCCCAGCTGGGGCCGTATTGGTTCTGGCCCTGGCACGCATGCTCGAATAGATCGGAGAAGGAGACGTTTGATCCTGCGCTTTTGAGGAAGTGAAACATGGAGACCAGCATGTCCTTGGGCTCCCTACATGCATAAAAAAGTTTGTATGCTAACCGGATAATAGACAAGTGTGTGTACTTATATAGTTGCTTACATACCTGCAGACGAAGATGATCTTGCAGTCGGCGAGGGAGTGGGGCAGCAGGGAGTAGTGCATGTGCGTGTGCAGGAGTCTTGGCGACGGCAGCGCCTCCAGCTTGGCTTCCTGGCCGGCGCTGAACAGGTTCTCCATCACCGGGATGCACTCGTGCGGGTTGAAGCGGCGCAATGGGTGGTCGGTGTCCGACGGCGAGTATGCTGCCCGCGCCATGGTGGCGAACGAGAGCGCCTTCAGCCAGGTGGTGCCGCACTTGGGCGGGCTTGCTAGGAGCACGTCGTCCGGCCGCGACTTGAAGCGCGGCTGGACCGAGACGATCCCAGTGACCATCTTCTTGGGCAGCCACATGCCCTGGTACTGCTGCAGCTGTGAGTCGGGCCCCATGGCGTCCGTCGTCAGATAGTAATAGGTTGTGGTTGTGGTTGTATAGGTCGCCGTAGGGACACCGTCGTCCCCGGCCACGTCCTTGAACGGTACGGGGCCGATGAGGCAGGGCGTGTCTAGATCGCAACCATGGCCATGCTAGCTAGCTAATGTCTGCAAGTGATGGAGGTTGTTGGTTGGCTACTACAAACTCTGCTCTTTCTCTAAACCACTGAGGTATTTAAGGGCTCACATCTAGTCCGGTTTAATGTTTCTTATTACATATGGATCCTGCAGGTCTAGTCATGTGTGTCGTTTTTTAATATTCTGAATCTTTAATATGTAGGGTGTCACTCGGTCAAGTTGGTTGGGACGAATGACATTACTAGTACACAAACTTATACTAGTATACACTACGAAATGAGTACATCCCATATACATTTTTTAGATTTCTTTAAATCTCTCACAGTTAAAGTATAGACACGCCAAAGATAAAGTGATCTGCTGATTACCATGATGCATCAGCCTCCCAATCAAGTATCCAGCGGATTACATGTTGCTTATGTAGAAAAAAAAGCCTACTAATTATTTGTATTTTAGGTTTCGAGCCATTAGACTTTCTCAGTTTCAAGTTTCTTTTTAGTACGTTTTTGTCAGTTGGCGTAAGTCTTGGATCCCATTCTAGATGCACAAATTGCGGCTGATTTAGGCATACAAAAAATGTCAACTTTGAGGATTCAAAATGTCAACTTTGAGGATGCTTGGTTGTTGCTTTAACTTTTGTGTCTGCCATTATATTCACAGTTGATTTAATGGATCCCGAATTGGCCGATGTGTTTTTTATTTATGCCAGCTGAAGGAAGGTACGGATATATATGTCTTGTTTGAAAATGTTTGTATCATATTCAGACAAATCAACATCTCAATTAGTACATAGATAGAGCCATGTAATGCTCAATTTGGGACTCGAGTCATTAGAGCATCTCCACCGGGGGCCTCCAAACGACCCCCCTAAAGGCCCGGTCTGGCCGCGTTAATGGCGCAGTCGTCGACGGTTTCCAACGCGACGTGACTAGACGCCGGTGCGCCTGCACGCACGCAAACCATTTACGCCGGCGAGGCCACGCGGCCGGCGTTGCCGATTCCCCACGCGTCGCATTAACGCCGGCCGCACCGCCCCTGGCCATGCTAAAGGCCGGCGCCCGTGGCCGTGTCGTTTATCCACCCCGCCCTCCTCTCCACCTTCTCGTTCTCCTCTCCACCTCCGGCGAGCTGCCATGGCATTCAGCGGCCGCACCATCCTAAGCGAGGACGCATGGGAGCTGCACCGCTACGGGCTCCTAGCGCCTCACGATTGCCGGCTGCCCAAAGGCTAGTCCATCTCGGCCGGTGGCCTCCCCGTGCCACCGCTGCCCGAGACGGACGAGCAAATGGGGCGGTTCATCACTCGCCGGCGCAGCTGGATGACGCCGACGGAGCAGCGCCTCCCCGAGAACGACGACGTCCAGCCATTTGGGGCCGCTGGCTGGACCGCTTCGAGCGCGAGCGGGCGCCGGTCATCCCCACGAACGACGGCCCCAACTTGCGCACCACGCGGTACAACACCGCCGGCCGCAAAGCCTGGTGGGGAGCAACCGGCCACACAGTTGCCTCCGCCATCGATGCGGCGCGCCGCCACGCTGCCACGGGCAGCGCCATTCCCTTCCGCCTCCTCCCGTCTCCGCCAGAACGACCATGCCAGATTGCGTGCCGCTCGCCGCCACGCGGTGGTGGCGGCATCACCATCGGCGAACGCCGCCGTCGTTAGCCGCCACGCCCGCGCGGGCACCTCTTCCGCTGTCAACCCAGGGCGGAGGCAATGCCTGTGGAGACCATCCCCTACGGCTACGACGTGCCACCCGAGCTACGGAACGAGCACGACGGCGACAACCCGGGATTCCTGGCGGCGCTCTCCGAATCCGCGGTGGACATCGAGCAGGACTCACCGGCCTCTTGGCGACCCTGGCGATGACGGCCTCCTCCTCCTCCGGTGGCCCCTCCACCAGTCGTGCTACGGGCAACGACGACTCGTCCTCCAGCCGCCCGCCGCGCCACGACGGCGCGTCCTCCAGCCGTGCTGGCTCCTTCGCGGCGCCGGTGAAGATCGAGGACGACAGCGACGGCGACTGGTGGGATGACCTGTAGGCTACGGCGCTAGGCCGCCGCAGTTCAAAATGAAATTTGAACTTTCCAAATTTTCCTGCAACCTATTTGAACGCCCCCGAGGTGTTCGACAATTTGGGCACGCTAGGGAGGTGGGCCTTTGGGGGGTGCAGCTGTGGGCAGCCTCCAAATATTGTCCGGACACATGTCCGGCACCCCCAAAGGAGGCCCAATTGGGGGGGGGGGGGGGGTGCCAGACACACATTTGGAGGCCCCCGGTGGAGATGCTCTTAGTCTCACTCAACATGTTGTTTATTTTTACAACATATTTCGGTTCGTGCAATTTTTTGAGTAAATTATAGTATAAATGGATATTTTTTTTCCGATGATATCACGTCAAAGACTAATGATATCAATAACTCATTAAAGAAAATTTTGAAGTATGTATTTATCCACCCAACTTGCACGAACGGCGGGTAATACAAACTTTTCCCGGTGAATAGCTTATGTGAAGGTTGACACGGAAAATAATGTCAACTTTGATGATGTTTTCTTGTTGGTTTAACTTTGATGCCTAAAAATATTTGTATGATATTCGGCTCAAACTGTCTCTAGGTGTTGAGTCATCAGTCTTTCTCAGCATCAAGTATCATGGATGCTATCGTATACTGTTTAAGATATCTTTCGATATTTTGATAAATCAGCCGATTTATCGCTTTTCAGTGTCTGGCCGATAAGATAAATTGTTCGATAAATCGGCCGATATGCCGAAAAATTGTCCGATATGCCAATAAACCGGACGATTTAATTAACTTTTATCTTGGCTCGACCGATAAGTTCCCGATAAGCAATATCCCCAACACACTATATACAGAGATTCGTTGTGGGTAACAATCCTCGGAAATGCCATTGATAATCACATTACTTCAGGAGATAAAATTTTCATGTAAATGGTTAGCAAGCTTAGATGCTGAAATTGTGGGTACTGCAACTTCTCTCAATCAAGAGATTGTGTGAGCTTGGTGATACTTGCTGGTTTCTTTAACTTTGGTATCTCACAATAGCTCTATCTTCTTCGGACCATGACCGTCTCAATTAGAACCTCAACAGAAGCACCTATTATTTTTTTGTATTTTAGGTGTTGAATCATAAGCCTATCTAAGTTCCCACCTACTATTTTTTGTTTTCTAGGTGTTAAATCATAAGCCTATATGAGCTTCAAGTTTCCTTCTCCTATTTTTTGACAGTTGGCGTAATTAAGTCAAGGATCCAATTCTTGTAAAAATGGAGATTCCTAGTTGGAAACTTTTCCTAGAAAGACCATTGATAATCACATAAATTCACCAATTTTAATAAGTAAATGGTAAGGCATCCTAGATGCACAAACTGCGGGAATATGACTTTTCCCGGTCAAGAGATTATGACTTATGAGGAAGGAGGCATGCTAAAAATGTCAACTTTGGGGATGCTTGCTTGTTGCTTTAACATTGGTGTTCGCCATTACATCCATAATTGACTTAATGCATCGCCAATTGGCTAATGGTTTTTGTGTAAGCCTGTTGAAGGAAGGTATGGTTGTGTATCATTTGATAATGTACGCATCATATTAGATCAATCACCATCTTTATTAGTACCTCGCTAGAGGTACAACTATACTCAGTTTAGGATTCAAGTCACTAGCTATTCATACTCAACAAAATGTTTCATTTTCACAAAACTTTCAATTTGTGTAAGTTTGGATTCAATTATAATTTAAATGGAGATTCGTTATGCATGTCCAGACATCTCGTGAATGGCTATTTATAACTACATTAATTCATCTTTTTGCGGGGTAACCACATTAATTCATTAAACAAAAGTTTGAAATAAAATATTATCCACCCAACTTGAAAGAGTGGGGGGTATTTCAACTTTTCCCAATCAACAGCTCACCATCTTTATTAGTACCTCGCTGGAGGTACAACTATACTCAGTTTAGGATTCAAGTCACTAGCTATTCATACTCAACAAAATGTTTCATTTTCACAAAACTTTCAATTTGTGTAAGTTTGGATTCAATTATAATTTAAATGGAGATTCGTTATGCACGTCCAGACATCTCGTGAATGGCTATTGATAACTACATTAATTCATCTTTTTGCGGGGTAACCACATTAATTCATTAAACAAAAGTTTGAAATAAAATATTATCCACCCAACTTGAAAGAGTGGGGGGTATTTCAACTTTTCCCAATCAACAGCTAATGTGGAGATAGGCATGAACAACAATATCAACTTTGATGATGGTTGCTGGTTGCTTCAAGTTTGGTGTCACCATGTTTTAGTACCTCGATAGGAGCACCTTTTTTTGTATTTGAGGTCTCGGATCATTTGAAGACTGCAAATTTGAAGGCAATCGATTTTATGTTTTAAATAATTTAGGGTGGACAACACCTTTTCTTCTAGGGAGGGAGACGATGAAATTTTTGTTTATTCAGCTTAGATAGGTGGCCGATGAGTTAAAATCTTAAAAAACAAAAAAAGGTCGTTAATTGGGAGCAGCCTGCATAACCAACTAATGCACAGAGCACGCCACACAAGCCCTCATAAACATGTTCGATCAAAACAAGTAGACAAGAACGGGGTACATAATATGCATCTATACTCATAACTGAAACAAACATTTGCAATCTCAACATATATTAACTCACAAAAAGATCCACCACATAGGTAATACAAATATGACCGTAATCATGTTCAGCAGCTCATACGGTACTCATTAGTGAAGCTCAAGAGAGAGGAGAGATACATAAGTTACTTCCACAAATCCATAGTCCAGAGGTGGACTACTCCCTCTTCATGGTGGAGACGGTGGAGATGTCGATGGAGATGAAGGAGACCACGCCGACAGCGCCCCGCCGGAGTTTTCCCCCTCCAATCTGCAGCTCCAGGTCTTCGTTTTCGTGTTTCTGTGATACGGCGGCGCTTGTTTCGCGAAACGCCATGGGACCTTTTTTTATAGGCGTTTTTAGGTCAAGACGAAGGCGGCGCAAAAAGGATCGATGACGAGGGGTAGACTCATCAAGACCCATGGTTAAGGTTCCTAGGTTATGAATATGAGGGAGAGAACGTGGTAGAGCTGGAAGTATCGTCAGCTGACAAGCAGGGCAAAGATTTTACCCAGGTTCAGGGCCCTCGTGTGGAGGTAACACCCCTACGTCCTGCCTGTCTGTTATTGCTTTGTGAATATGATGGTTACAAGGGTCCCGGCGAGATGTCGATCTCGCTAGGGTTTTGGTGGCTCTGAAAGTACGTGGTCTAGTTCGATGGCCCTCCCAGTCCTTAAATAATAGGCTGGGTCTCGGGTGTTCGTAACCGACTCGATTTACAAGTAAGGAAGCTCTAAACCGACTATTGTTTCGCCAAACTTGGAGGATACTCCATCTTCGTGGGCCTCCCTTCATGGGCTTCACATAGGCTCTGATAGTGGGCCTAGTCGATACGTGCACCAGGTACCCTCATGGCAGGGTACCCGATAGGCATACCCATGTCAGTAGCCCCCGAGTACTTGTCTGATTCGAAGAGTCGGGCATGGACTCATACATCATGCACGTTACATTTTTTGCATTTGTATTTAGAATTCTTATGAAATAGCACATGTTGGCTATGTCGAGTGTTTCATCGACTATGAGTTTTTGCTTATGATAGTCAAGGGATATCAGCTTAGCAGGCCCGGCACACACGACGGATCGGGGCCAGTTAACTACCATTTGTGGCAAAACCATACTAGCTTTCAATCAAACTCGAGTCCCCGGACTCGAATCTGGAACAAACTGGACAGACTCGAAACGGCCGTTGAGATCTTACGGAATCGAGCTGCAGTACAATTTTGAATCAACCCAACGCGTCCGTCGGGGATAATTCATCATGTCTGCTGACACGGAAAATTTAAGGATAACGTTGCTGACGCGTTTCGAGCGTAACACACTCCTACCATTGCTGATATCGCATGGGCATATGATCTTAAAGGTATCAAAGGCTGAAGCATTAGCCCTTCCATTACTAGCAGAGCAAATTTCACCCCAACCAAGCTCGCCTACACCAGCGAGCAACGATCTAGCAGCAACACCTGTCAAAGACATATTAAACTCGCCCTCCGTCCACGCAGAAAAGGTACGCAACGCTAACCACTATTTTGTCTCGCAGAATACTAACAGATCACTTAAAAAATATGCTTATTTTACCCTTATTAGGAAGCGCTTTAACCATGGATGCAAAAAAGAGAAAGGGTTCACCAGCGACACCTGAAACGTCCACAAAAAGGTTTTGCTTTCAAGCTGCTCATCCAAACAGGTTCCAATGATTACAAAAGGATCACCTTTTTATATTTTCCTACCCACAGGACAAACAACGCTGTCAAAGAATCGGCCAAAGCTTTATTTCCAACAGATTAGCAGAGCAACAAACATGCCCTCAAAAGGTACTGCTGCAGAATCTATTTCATAAGCACCCAATTACATTCCTAGAAAAAAGAGGCGCAGCTTATGCTTTTCATTCATTACAGCGAAATAAAATGGCATGTGCAGACAATGTATGGAGCTGGAAGCACAAACTACAGAGCCGCTTCCTCAGCGAATGGATAGCTTACGTTTTTCTCACGAACTTTGTTGTCATGTAAAGCGCTACCATGCCAAAAACCTCTTATGCATGTAAAATTAGATGATCCAACTAGCCTATGTATTTCTTCCTCTATTTACGCCTGTATAATTTACTCGCCTACCGACTGCCTTCTTGACTTTATGTGTCCCTGCCATTATCAAAGTTTCGGATGCATACACAATTAACGTCCGCACAATTCTTTTCAGAGCCAGTGTTGAAGCAACAACAAGAGCCAGTTATCAGAGCCATTATCAAAGTTAGGCTGAGTTACATATATTCCATACACGTCACTTGAGGGTACCGCCACACGCCATCTAACACAAGTCATAGAGCCAGTTTTGCACTGCTTCAGCAAAGAGGCGCGGCGTGACGCCGCGCGAAATACCACTAGTAGAAGTTTTATACTAGTACTAAAAAAAATGCTCCCATAGAAATTTTACATTCGTTAGGAGTACATGGCAATGTTGAAAAAACATGGAAATGTTAAGATCGCAGAAAAACACACACAAAAAGAAACATGCTCGCCTCCGGCACTCGACACGTATCCGAACACGCCTCTCTGACATCTGCATGCAGACGGAAAAAACATCCATGCTCCAAAATAGCAACAGCCATTTCGGTGTCATCATCGCTCGACGCGCACCGATGTTTTGGTTACCGGTATTAAAAATTCTCGAACGGTAACCGGATCTTTCCACCGGTAACCAAAACCATGACGCGCACACGCTGCACAAACCCCGTCGCCGTGGGGCAGTCAGCTTGGCCCCTGATCACGTGATAGCCCACGTCCACACACACAAACCAATGTTGGCACGAGCTATGTCGATGCTCACCGTAGGTCATAGCACACAACACTGATAAACGGCTTCCTGTTGCTCGCCATGCCAGTCAGTTGCCTCCCACATTATTGCACTCCTTCCCCTGGAGCCACCGACGATAGACCACTCATCGTAGACATTTGTCCCCTTAAGCATTAATGTGTGTGCGTGCTTGGGCGGAGCAGGTGGGTGGAGAGGCCAACCAAACGATCCACTCAACATCGACAGAGAAGAAGAATACTACAGACTAGAAGCGATCAACATTCTTAGTTAGCTCTAGTTATAATCTTTATTTTGTATCTTTCAAAGATGAGCAGCATGAGATCTGTGTGGCCGGAAGTGTTGGGTGTGCCGGACAATGTGGCAGAGCAGATGATTCTCAACGACCGGTCAGATGTGCACGTGCTCATTGTGCCCCCCGGTTGCGATGTGCCTAGGGACTTCGACGACCAACGTGTCATTGTCTTTATCGACTCTGTTGGCAATGTTGATCAGATGCCTAAGATAGACTAGGCCTGGATGTGTCGATCCATCAAGGCGGTGTCCTCCCTGCACCCTCATTTCTTTCTAGTTGTTTGTTCCTTGTTACCTATACGAATAATGTTGTTGTTTCAATGTGTAGTCCACCTCCGTAAGTCAATAAGAAATTGTCGCGAGCAATTCAATAGTATCACTATCATATCATCTATGATTTGTATCCCTCGACCTAAGACGAAGTAACTATATTTGTTTACTAATATTAGCATTCTATACTCTGACTGCTCTGTATAGATTCATGTGCACTTTTTCTATAGGAGTCTCAGAGAAGGCAGCAACAACTAACTAGTTTCAGAAAGAAAAAGGGTAGAACGAATAGAGCAAAGTGGTCAGGGGCGTCACAGCGTAACGACTCGGACGCTTGGATTGGGACCGCAAAACGCAACCATCATACAGTAGAAGGCCACGCCAAGATCTCCACGAGGATTCTACGGAATACGGCATGTAAAATAATTTTTTGCCTGAATACATGACCCGAGCAGATACTAGAGTTTGGCCAAACCGTAAAATCTTTTACAGCTCCCTGTAAGCAATCCTCAAACACGGCAGATCCTGGGTTTTAGATTGTATTTTAAGGGTGGACTATAAAACCACACGATAGTTAATTACAGTAACCACGAAAATCCCCTTCGTTCCCCTTCTCTCGCTACAGGAAACAGAGGCGAAGAGGGAGGCGACCGGCGTTTTCGAGTTCTCCGCCGCCGGGGACTGGGGTTCCCCTCCCCTCCGCTCGTCGCTCCGGCGACGGGAGGGTGGGGGAACCTCGGATCTACCGGTTAGGTGTGTGAATAGTCGTAGTAGGGTTTGTGGCGGCGGCGTTTTGAGGGTGGCGGCGCCGGCGTCTGCAATAATCTCTTCCCAGCTCCAGCCCCGTCTCGGCGGCGACGCCGAGGAGCTCGTGGGAGGTTTCTGTCCGGGCGGTGTGGCTGAGGTGGTTGCGGCGGCATCGTCAGGGACTTTTGGTCCTCCGGCTTCGTCTCCACTTCGATGGAGGCCTCTGCGTCGCCTTCGAGAAGCCTGTGAGATTCGTCAGGTGCTCTCTCCCTTCTTTGGTTCTCCGGCCGGCCGTGGTGGCGAGGGGAGGAGTTGCTGGGGGTCGGCGATCTGGTTTTGGTGCTGGTGGTGCTGGTCCTCTTCGACGGGTTCGCTCTGGCCGGCCGTGGCGGCGAGGGGAGGGGCCGTCTGGAGGTTGTTCGGTCTGCTTCGTGGGTTGCCTGGACGGCGTGAAGCTGGTGCTCAGTTCGGCAGTGGTTCTTGCTGGGGAGGGCTGCAGAGTTGGGGAGGAAGGTGGCTGCTGCTTCGGGTGAGCCTGCTCTGCTGGTGTTCGTCGGAGCTGGGGCTGGAGAAGAGGGGGCCTTGCTGTGCTCGTTCATTGCTTCTTGATCCCGTTGCTTGCTTCGGGTGGTTTATGCAGCTTTCAACATGGTTGGAGGTCTTCTCTTTTCTAGTTTTGGGTGGTGTTGTTCTTGGTGGTTCTGCAGCTTGGGTTCATGTTTTGCTGCTGGATTGCTGCTCTGGTTTCCGTCGGTGTAGTGTTCGTGTGTTCCTGCTTGTATTTTCGATCTTTGGATGAATACATGGATGCTCTCAGGCTTCAAAAAAAAAAAAAACACGATAGTTGACGAAATAAAATTCATATGAAGTCTATCTTCTTTGGGATGTTTCTAAGAATGATTAATTTTTATAAACACGATTCATACTTTTTCCTTTTTATATAAAATTACGACTGACAATTATTTTTTGAACTGCCTTACAAAACATTACTTAAAACAAAGCATGCATCCAAATAAAACAGTACCATTTACAATCATTACCTACGTCTAAAATGAAAGCATGTTGCCAAATGTCCTAATGGAGAGAAGCCTAGAAGGTGTGATCCAAATAGGAGCCGATAAATCAAGCCAAGAAATGAGATTTGGCCAGGCTTCACGAATGGTCTGGAGGCTCCTCTTTTCAAAGTTCCAGATACCTAGGTCTCTTCGTAATATCTGGCCGTACAAGGAGCAATCATCCGTGAGATAGGCATGGTTTGGTTTGAATGCTGAAAAGTCCATAGTTGGAAGGCAGACGACAGAGTTGTACCCGAGGAACAGTATATGATCTCCGATGCTTTTCAACTCCACCAGCTTCTGCTTATCAATGTCAACCTTGAAGATTAGGATGTCAACGGTGGTGACCGCTATGTTCATCCCGTCAGGTCTTCGTTCGACAGGATCTTCAGGGTCTTCTTCCTGGTCTGACCACGGGTCAACGGGCTTCTCCTTCTCGTCATATCTCTTCCGATGAAATCAACACGGTCTTGGGATGTGTAGGACAAAACGTGTTTGTACGTCCAGCGATGCTTAAGTTTAGTATCTGTGTGGCTCCAGATCCTCCAGACAATCCAAATTTCGCCGGGTGGGATGATGGTGAGGTACTTGGTAGGGTTTCCCCATTTGGTCACGCCACAAGTGATCTTTGTCACGACATGTGAAGGCTCGTTGAGATCAAAAGTATAAATGGAGCCATCAAAATGCAGACCGTAAAACAAGCTATCATTATCATTATAACCGACGTCGTCCAAGAATATGTTACCGGAGATCAATTTTCATCGCTCGTGGCCCGGGTTGGCAAACGAGATCTTCTGATCTGGCTCATGCACTACTAGGAAACTGCATGATGTGGAGATGGCAACCCGTGAATACGCGCAATCCCGCGCCCACTTGATGTCATCTTCAGAGAGGTTGCCATCGCCGTCAAAGAAGACCTCCATGCCCGGAAGTGTCTTGACCGACGGGAGCGTGGCATGGGCGCCAGTGACGGGGTTGAGGAGATAGGGATCGGCGTACTCGTTGCTAGAGAACACCCATCCGTTTGAGGAGAAGAAACGCCCCTTGCTATGGCGCACGAAGGGGATGCGGAAGGTGGTGTTGGTGGAGGGGCAGTACATGGCAGCGTGGTCGGGTCCGTACTCGTCGCAGGGGTGGAACATGCACGGTGCCTGCTTGGGCGACGGACGGCGGAGGCGGCGGAAGGTGGAGTAGGCGTCGTGCCAGGAGGTGCATGCGGCACCGGATCGGACAAGGCTCGGGATGTCCACCGCCGCCATGATGATCAGCAGGAGGTCCTCCGGCAAGCTCGACCAATCAGCACCGCCGACGGCATCGCCAGATGATGAAAGGAGCGCTGTCATGATCACGAGTAGTGCAATGGCTGGTTATTACTAGGATTGTTGGCTCGGAGATACATGCGGGCCGGGTCAAGTTTATTGATAGAGACACTCTTGCCATACAAGTATACAAGGAAATTGGTTAGAACACGACGGAGAGGACAACCAGATCAGACCCGAACTGTGTGCACCGTGCTCCACGTACGATTCGACCACTATCACAATTCGAAAATTGAAGAAGCTGTGTCCTTGCCATTTTATTATTATCAAGTTTTTGCCTATGGTAGGTTTGACACTGGTGTTTGTTATTAGGCGGAATATTTTTCGATAAGAGACAACGTTTCCGTTAAAAACGAGGCGCCTGTGATGACTTTGTCAATCTCAGAACTCGACCCACCGGCTCAGAATGCCGGAGGTGCTCATAGGGGTAGGGTGTTTGTGTGCTTCATAGAGGTGATTGTGTGCACGTGTATGTGAACGTCTATGTTTATACTGTGTTTCGCAAAAAATAAATCATATAATTTCAAGATCCGTTGCAAATAGTTTTTGCAACTGGCCACGTGGGATGATCATAATTAGAACTATTATTCGGGTGGGAGCGTTCACCATAATATGGTTGCCGTGGATGTGTAGAAATTACAAGATGTTAACAATAAAAATGTTTCTCCCATGCAGATACACTACCGTGCATAAGTTTTCTCCGTTCATGGTTCACATTATATCGGGTGGAAAATCAAGACCTTTTTACGCAGGACCAGAAGAAACGATGAGGCTTCTCATCATCCGCAGAGAACAACACCGCATTGCTTCGGATGAAGTTATCATTGCCATTGTCGAATCCCAGTGGAAAAGGCACGCCGCGTTGGACACCGGTGAGTGGGTCCCACAAGACGGCCTCACAAATGTTTTGTCGAGGAAGAGTGCTACGCCATGGCGGCAACCGAAGGAGGAGAATTTGCAGTGGACAAAGAGGTTCTCCCATGGAATCCAACCAGGATTGAAATATAAAAAGTCAGAAAAGGTGGACTTGCACGAATATTTGGATAGAATATTGCCTAGTCAAACCTAAACTCTCAATTTCAACTGCTTATCGATCGGTATCTATAAAATTATCAGGGCATCCATGGTGGTGAAAGCCAATTTGCCATATGAGATAATGGGAGCACATGCTCCTGCCACCGGAAAAATATTCCAAAATGTCAAAACAGTGAACAGTTTTGGTGTGTGTACATGTAGACATCATACTTGTGCATGCCAAGTTATGTGGGTGGGGGGCTAACATTTTAGTGGCTTTTGTAAAAAAAGATAAGAAAATGTCTCATAAAAAGCTCTTTTCAGCACAATTTGTTTTTGGTTTTTGCCTCAGCCCGTGGCCGGGCTTCATCGGTTTTTTTTATTTTCTATTTATAGGTACCAAACAATAGTAGCTTGACTTGTACATTGACTCGACTCGTACAGGAAACAGAAGTAGTACATGGGAGCAATGGGAATTGACTTGGACGCAACGCGCATGAACCAAAGCATATTTGTGGCTAATGGGGAAAGCAAATGACAAACAGACGGTGCCCCAACCACAGCTAGAACGAGATCTTGTTAATTGACAGTCGGGACGGACGTGAAGGTGAGTCCTGATCCCCGGAGCTTATCTTCAACGATTGCATCCATGCGGCGGGCCATCTCCGGCGTCATATGGTTCACCCAGTCCCCCACGACCCCTTTCCTGAAGAATGTCTGGTGCCGGAACTTGACGGGCGGCTCATTGTTCCCTGTCTTCTTGGCGTCGAGGCCTCTCAACGCTAGGCCTCTCAACGCGTCGATGCTGCACATCTCGGCGATATCCACCGGCGACCCTGCTGTCTCCTCGGCCGCCGTGAAGGGCACGCCGAGGAACTGCGCGAGCTGCCGGACGGTGCCAACCGTATCGGCCAGCATCTCCTCGTACCTCAGGAACAGGACCCTGTCCGTCCTGTCTCTGCTGGCGTTCCAGTAGCCCAGGACATGGTCCCAGCTGGGGCCGTATTGGTTCTGGCCCTGGCACGCATGCTCGAATAGATCGGAGAAGGAGACGTTTGATCCTGCGCTTTTGAGGAAGTGAAACATGGAGACCAGCATGTCCTTGGGCTCCCTACATGCATAAAAAAGTTTGTATGCTAACCGGATAATAGACAAGTGTGTGTACTTATATAGTTGCTTACATACCTGCAGACGAAGATGATCTTGCAGTCGGCGAGAGAGTGGGGCAGCAGGGAGTAGTGCATGTGCGTGTGCAGGAGTCTTGGCGACGGCAGCGCCTCCAGCTTGGCTTCCTGGCCGGCGCTGAACAGGTTCTCCATCACCGGGATGCACTCGTGCGGGTTGAAGCGGCGCAATGGGTGGTCGGTGTCCGACGGCGAGTATGCTGCCCGCGCCATGGTGGCGAACGAGAGCGCCTTCAGCCAGGTGGTGCCGCACTTGGGCGGGCTTGCTAGGAGCACGTCGTCCGGCCGCGACTTGAAGCGCGGCTGGACCGAGACGATCCCAGTGACCATCTTCTTGGGCAGCCACATGCCCTGGTACTGCTGCAGCTGTGAGTCGGGCCCCATGGCGTCCGTCGTCAGATAGTAATAGGTTGTGGTTGTGGTTGTATAGGTCGCCGTAGGGACACCGTCGTCCCCGGCCACGTCCTTGAACGGTACGGGGCCGATGAGGCAGGGCGTGTCTAGATCGCAACCATGGCCATGCTAGCTAGCTAATGTCTGCAAGTGATGGAGGTTGTTGGTTGGCTACTACAAACTCTGCTCTTTCTCTAAACCACTGAGGTATTTAAGGGCTCACATCTAGTCCGGTTTAATGTTTCTTATTACATATGGATCCTGCAGGTCTAGTCATGTGTGTCGTTTTTTAATATTCTGAATCTTTAATATGTAGGGTGTCACTCGGTCAAGTTGGTTGGGACGAATGACATTACTAGTACACAAACTTATACTAGTATACACTACGAAATGAGTACATCCCATATACATTTTTTAGATTTCTTTAAATCTCTCACAGTTAAAGTATAGACACGCCAAAGATAAAGTGATCTGCTGATTACCATGATGCATCAGCCTCCCAATCAAGTATCCAGCGGATTACATGTTGCTTATGTAGAAAAAAAAGCCTACTAATTATTTGTATTTTAGGTTTCGAGCCATTAGACTTTCTCAGTTTCAAGTTTCTTTTTAGTACGTTTTTGTCAGTTGGCGTAAGTCTTGGATCCCATTCTAGATGCACAAATTGCGGCTGATTTAGGCATACAAAAAATGTCAACTTTGAGGATTCAAAATGTCAACTTTGAGGATGCTTGGTTGTTGCTTTAACTTTTGTGTCTGCCATTATATTCACAGTTGATTTAATGGATCCCGAATTGGCCGATGTGTTTTTTATTTATGCCAGCTGAAGGAAGGTACGGATATATATGTCTTGTTTGAAAATGTTTGTATCATATTCAGACAAATCAACATCTCAATTAGTACATAGATAGAGCCATGTAATGCTCAATTTGGGACTCGAGTCATTAGAGCATCTCCACCGGGGGCCTCCAAACGACCCCCCTAAAGGCCCGGTCTGGCCGCGTTAATGGCGCAGTCGTCGACGGTTTCCAACGCGACGTGACTAGACGCCGGTGCGCCTGCACGCACGCAAACCATTTACGCCGGCGAGGCCACGCGGCCGGCGTTGCCGATTCCCCACGCGTCGCATTAACGCCGGCCGCACCGCCCCTGGCCATGCTAAAGGCCGGCGCCCGTGGCCGTGTCGTTTATCCACCCCGCCCTCCTCTCCACCTTCTCGTTCTCCTCTCCACCTCCGGCGAGCTGCCATGGCATTCAGCGGCCGCACCATCCTAAGCGAGGACGCATGGGAGCTGCACCGCTACGGGCTCCTAGCGCCTCACGATTGCCGGCTGCCCAAAGGCTGGTCCATCTCGGCCGGTGGCCTCCCCGTGCCACCGCTGCCCGAGACGGACGAGCAAATGGGGCGGTTCATCACTCGCCGGCGCAGCTGGATGACGCCGACGGAGCAGCGCCTCCCCGAGAACGACGACGTCCAGCCATTTGGGGCCGCTGGCTGGACCGCTTCGAGCGCGAGCGGGCGCCGGTCATCCCCACGAACGACGGCCCCAACTTGCGCACCACGCGGTACAACACCGCCGGCCGCAAAGCCTGGTGGGGAGCAACCGGCCACACAGTTGCCTCCGCCATCGATGCGGCGCGCCGCCACGCTGCCACGGGCAGCGCCATTCCCTTCCGCCTCCTCCCGTCTCCGCCAGAACGACCATGCCAGATTGCGTGCCGCTCGCCGCCACGCGGTGGTGGCGGCATCACCATCGGCGAACGCCGCCGTCGTTAGCCGCCACGCCCGCGCGGGCACCTCTTCCGCTGTCAACCCAGGGCGGAGGCAATGCCTGTGGAGACCATCCCCTACGGCTACGACGTGCCACCCGAGCTACGGAACGAGCACGACGGCGACAACCCGGGATTCCTGGCGGCGCTCTCCGAATCCGCGGTGGACATCGAGCAGGACTCACCGTGCCTCTTGGCGACCCTGGCGATGACGGCCTCCTCCTCCTCCGGTGGCCCCTCCACCAGTCGTGCTACGGGCAACGACGACTCGTCCTCCAGCCGCCCGCCGCGCCACGACGGCGCGTCCTCCAGCCGTGCTGGCTCCTTCGCGGCGCCGGTGAAGATCGAGGACGACAGCGACGGCGACTGGTGGGATGACCTGTAGGCTACGGCGCTAGGCCGCCGCAGTTCAAAATGAAATTTGAACTTTCCAAATTTTCCTGCAACCTATTTGAACGCCCCCGAGGTGTTCGACAATTTGGGCACGCTAGGGAGGTGGGCCTTTGGGGGGTGCAGCTGTGGGCAGCCTCCAAATATTGTCCGGACACATGTCCGGCACCCCCAAAGGAGGCCCAATTGGGGGGGGGGGGGGGTGCCAGACACACATTTGGAGGCCCCCGGTGGAGATGCTCTTAGTCTCACTCAACATGTTGTTTATTTTTACAACATATTTCGGTTCGTGCAATTTTTTGAGTAAATTATAGTATAAATGGATATTTTTTTTCCGATGATATCACGTCAAAGACTAATGATATCAATAACTCATTAAAGAAAATTTTGAAGTATGTATTTATCCACCCAACTTGCACGAACGGCGGGTAATACAAACTTTTCCCGGTGAATAGCTTATGTGAAGGTTGACACGGAAAATAATGTCAACTTTGATGATGTTTTCTTGTTGGTTTAACTTTGATGCCTAAAAATATTTGTATGATATTCGGCTCAAACTGTCTCTAGGTGTTGAGTCATCAGTCTTTCTCAGCATCAAGTATCATGGATGCTATCGTATACTGTTTAAGATATCTTTCGATATTTTGATAAATCAGCCGATTTATCGCTTTTCAGTGTCTGGCCGATAAGATAAATTGTTCGATAAATCGGCCGATATGCCGAAAAATTGTCCGATATGCCAATAAACCGGACGATTTAATTAACTTTTATCTTGGCTCGACCGATAAGTTCCCGATAAGCAATATCCCCAACACACTATATACAGAGATTCGTTGTGGGTAACAATCCTCGGAAATGCCATTGATAATCACATTACTTCAGGAGATAAAATTTTCATGTAAATGGTTAGCAAGCTTAGATGCTGAAATTGTGGGTACTGCAACTTCTCTCAATCAAGAGATTGTGTGAGCTTGGTGATACTTGCTGGTTTCTTTAACTTTGGTATCTCACAATAGCTCTATCTTCTTCGGACCATGACCGTCTCAATTAGAACCTCAACAGAAGCACCTATTATTTTTTTGTATTTTAGGTGTTGAATCATAAGCCTATCTAAGTTCCCACCTACTATTTTTTGTTTTCTAGGTGTTAAATCATAAGCCTATATGAGCTTCAAGTTTCCTTCTCCTATTTTTTGACAGTTGGCGTAATTAAGTCAAGGATCCAATTCTTGTAAAAATGGAGATTCCTAGTTGGAAACTTTTCCTAGAAAGACCATTGATAATCACATAAATTCACCAATTTTAATAAGTAAATGGTAAGGCATCCTAGATGCACAAACTGCGGGAATATGACTTTTCCCGGTCAAGAGATTATGACTTATGAGGAAGGAGGCATGCTAAAAATGTCAACTTTGGGGATGCTTGCTTGTTGCTTTAACATTGGTGTTCGCCATTACATCCATAATTGACTTAATGCATCGCCAATTGGCTAATGGTTTTTGTGTAAGCCTGTTGAAGGAAGGTATGGTTGTGTATCATTTGATAATGTACGCATCATATTAGATCAATCACCATCTTTATTAGTACCTCGCTAGAGGTACAACTATACTCAGTTTAGGATTCAAGTCACTAGCTATTCATACTCAACAAAATGTTTCATTTTCACAAAACTTTCAATTTGTGTAAGTTTGGATTCAATTATAATTTAAATGGAGATTCGTTATGCATGTCCAGACATCTCGTGAATGGCTATTTATAACTACATTAATTCATCTTTTTGCGGGGTAACCACATTAATTCATTAAACAAAAGTTTGAAATAAAATATTATCCACCCAACTTGAAAGAGTGGGGGGTATTTCAACTTTTCCCAATCAACAGCTCACCATCTTTATTAGTACCTCGCTGGAGGTACAACTATACTCAGTTTAGGATTCAAGTCACTAGCTATTCATACTCAACAAAATGTTTCATTTTCACAAAACTTTCAATTTGTGTAAGTTTGGATTCAATTATAATTTAAATGGAGATTCGTTATGCACGTCCAGACATCTCGTGAATGGCTATTGATAACTACATTAATTCATCTTTTTGCGGGGTAACCACATTAATTCATTAAACAAAAGTTTGAAATAAAATATTATCCACCCAACTTGAAAGAGTGGGGGGTATTTCAACTTTTCCCAATCAACAGCTAATGTGGAGATAGGCATGAACAACAATATCAACTTTGATGATGGTTGCTGGTTGCTTCAAGTTTGGTGTCACCATGTTTTAGTACCTCGATAGGAGCACCTTTTTTTGTATTTGAGGTCTCGGATCATTTGAAGACTGCAAATTTGAAGGCAATCGATTTTATGTTTTAAATAATTTAGGGTGGACAACACCTTTTCTTCTAGGGAGGGAGACGATGAAATTTTTGTTTATTCAGCTTAGATAGGTGGCCGATGAGTTAAAATCTTAAAAAACAAAAAAAGGTCGTTAATTGGGAGCAGCCTGCATAACCAACTAATGCACAGAGCACGCCACACAAGCCCTCATAAACATGTTCGATCAAAACAAGTAGACAAGAACGGGGTACATAATATGCATCTATACTCATAACTGAAACAAACATTTGCAATCTCAACATATATTAACTCACAAAAAGATCCACCACATAGGTAATACAAATATGACCGTAATCATGTTCAGCAGCTCATACGGTACTCATTAGTGAAGCTCAAGAGAGAGGAGAGATACATAAGTTACTTCCACAAATCCATAGTCCAGAGGTGGACTACTCCCTCTTCATGGTGGAGACGGTGGAGATGTCGATGGAGATGAAGGAGACCACGCCGACAGCGCCCCGCCGGAGTTTTCCCCCTCCAATCTGCAGCTCCAGGTCTTCGTTTTCGTGTTTCTGTGATACGGCGGCGCTTGTTTCGCGAAACGCCATGGGACCTTTTTTTATAGGCGTTTTTAGGTCAAGACGAAGGCGGCGCAAAAAGGATCGATGACGAGGGGTAGACTCATCAAGACCCATGGTTAAGGTCCCTAGGTTATGAATATGGGGGAGAGAACGTGGTAGAGCTGGAAGTATCGTCGGCTGACAAGCAGGGCAAAGATTTTACCCAGGTTCAGGGCCCTCGTGTGGAGGTAACACCCCTACGTCCTGCCTGTCTGTTATTGCTTTGTGAATATGATGGTTACAAGGGTCCCGGCGAGATGTCGATCTCGCTAGGGTTTTGGTGGCTCTGAAAGTACGTGGTCTGGTTCGATGGCCCTCCCAGTCCTTAAATAATAGGCTGGGTCTCGGGTGTTCGTAACCGACTCGATTTACAAGTAAGGAAACTCTAAACCGACTATTGTTTCGCCAAACTTGGAGGATACTCCATCTTCGTGGGCCTCCCTTCATGGGCTTCATGTAGGCTCTGATAGTTGGGCCTAGTCGATACGTGCACCAGGTACCCTCATGGTAGGGTACCCGATAGGCATACCCATGTCAGTAGCCCCCGAGTACTTGTCTGATTCGAAGAGTCGGGCATGGACTCATACATCATGCACGTTACATTTTTTGCATCTGTATTTAGAATTCTTATGAAATAGCACATGTTGGCTATGTCGAGTGTTTCATCGACTATGAGTTTTTGCTTATGATAGTCAAGGGATATTAGCTTAGCAGGCCCGGCACACACGACGGATCGGGGCCAGTTAACTACCATTTGTGGCAAAACCATACTAGCTTTCAATCAAACTCGAGTCCCCGGACTCGAATCTGGAACAAACTGGACAGACTCGAAACGGCCGTTGAGGTCTTACGGAATCGAACTGCAGTATAATTTTGAATCAACCCAACGCGTCCGTCGGGGATAATTCATCATGTCTGCTGACACGGAAAATTTAAGGATAACGCTGCTGGAGCGGTCCTTAGCCCAGCTCGACTGATCGGTGGGTCTTACCTTTGCACTATGCATGCAGCATCCAAGGATCGTCGGATCAACTCGGGAATATTTTGAGTGTGATTTTGCTTATGAACTTAGTCGAATGTTTCGTCGACTGATACTTTTGCCATTATTCTATCGGGTGCGCGACAGCGCTCCCGATGGGAGTAGCCCCCGAGATTGTGCTTTATTGCTTGCAATGGAGGATAATCTCAAAATCTTTTACCTGCACATTTTAGTCAAAGAAATTTTTTGATACGCTCCCGATGGGAGTATGATGCTGCAGTCGAGAATTTCGACTGGTTATGACCTTTGCTAAAACCAACGAGACTTGTGAGAGACCACCCGAAGATATCATCGAGTGACTTTTATGCCAGTTGTGAAAGAGAACAACGTCAGCAATGACGCATTTTGCGACTGCTATCTCTGACAAGCGGTGGCGTGCTTGGAGAGGCTTTGATAAGACGTGACCCTGTTTTGTGGGCCCGTTTCTGCAGAGCTGACCAGGGATGACGCCGCGTGGACTTGATTTGACCGTTCTGGCGCGATTTTCACGGGGCGTGATGATGGTTTCCTGGATTCTCGTGCGTAGTGGGCGGAGTGGCCGGCGACGGTTGCTCTCCGTGGCTGCCACGTGTATGGCCAGATTTCGCGCGGAGCGTATGCATTTGTTTTGACGGTTGCGATCGTTTTGCGATCTGTGGTAAATAGGGGGACGGCGCTGGCAGAGTTTTTTACTTGCCATTTGCTCCCTGCGCCGCCCCTCATCTCTTCCTCGCGCTGCCCCTCCATTGCTCTGCGCCCAAGCTTCTTTGCCCCACACACCCTCCACTGTGCAATGGCGAAAGGTGGAGGTCCAAGCGTGGTGCTGCCGCCCTGCCGCGACCGATGCGGCCAAGGGCAAGAAGACCGTGGCGGGTACATCTGCGTCCGCCGCGCTGAAGAAGGGCAGCGGGGACTGGGCGAAGTCCACCATCAAGGACGCCCATTTGGTCAAGTTCCGCGAGCAGGGTATCTGCCACCCGCGGAGCAGCTCGCCGTCCGCGCGCCGTCGCCCAAGGAGGTACTCCCCGAACCACGCGCCAACGAGCGTGTTTGTTTTGCGGAGTTTTTGCCTAGGGGCTTTTCGCTTCCCCTCCACGACTTCGTTCGTGGTCTTCTTTTTGCCTACGGGGTGCAGATCCATGATCTCACCCCAAATGGCATTATGCATATCGCGTGTTTCATCACGCTGTGCGAGTGCTTCCTCGGCGTCGCACCCAGCTGGGCGCTGTGGAAAGCCATCTTCATGGTACGCCGAACAGAGGAGGTGGTCGCACCTACCCCGTGGCGGCTGTGGAATCCAGGTGCGCAGCGACACCCGCTACTTCCGCCTGAAGACCGTCGACTCCGCCCAAGGCTGGAGGAAGGGTGGTTTTATGCGACTGTCGAGCAGGATGCAGCCGCCCCTTTCTCGACTGCTGCTTTCACCAGGACCAAGGCGTGGGATCACCAACTCTCAGCCGAAGAAATGGAGGAGGCAAGCCCTTTGCTGGCTCGGATCGGAGGCATGCTGGACAAGGTCACAGGCATCCATTTGATCGCCACCTTTGTGAAGAGGCGGGTGTGGCCACTCCGTGCCCGAGCGCACCCCATGTGGGAGTATGAGGGCGCGGGTGACTCCACTCGGATGAGCCCAGAGGAGCTGTCAAGGAACGAGCTTGTGAATCACGTGCGGCACATCACCAACTTGACGACAGGCGACAAATGCGACGTCGACTGTCCCATTGAGCCGTATGGGGCGGAAAACCCTTTGCCTGAGGTATGTCTGCATTTTAAGAGTTTGCCACTCGTATGCTATGTGTTTGTTCGATTTTGCTTCTGACTTTGCAATTTGCGATGTATGCGATGCAGGACCACTCGACTGCCACCTCTCTCCCCTCTGCCAGAAAATGGTGAGACTGAAGAAACTCAGGTGCAGGTGGTGGACCCGAAAAGGGATCAGTCGCCCATCCCTTCTGCCACCACTTCGCATGCGGAGGAGGTCGAGGAGGACGCAGCGAAGAGGTCCAATCTGAGGAAAAGGCCACCGCTGACCAAGAAGTCGACACCGCGCCACCGAAGCGGCGTCGACTGGCCAAGAAGGCGCCTTCTGCTGTGAGTTCACCCGCGAGGGGGCAGGGCTTGGAGGATGACGAGGAATCAGGCTCACCACCTGTTTTCCAAGCCGCTCCTTTGCGTGCGTGCTCAACAAGCTCAACTCTTCCTCTTCAGTCGAGTGGTACCCCAGCCTTTGGGGGACCAATTTTTGGCGACTCCGAAGATGAGGAAGATGAGGAGCACAGGTATGTGTTTTTTGAGTATGATATGAGAATTTTGTGCTGTCACATATTTGTGCTGACCGTCTTTTTGCTTTGTTGTGTTGCTCACAGCGCTGAAAACAATCAGCCTGGGACTCCTCCAGTCGAGAATGTTCCAACCCTGGAGCACTCGAATTCTGCACCGACTGGAAACGAGACTGTCCAGCCAATGGCCACTGATGCTGTCACTGAAACGGCCAAGGTGACAGCCCCAGAGGTCGGGACATCAGTCGCGACTTCTGAACCGTGGATGAACCACGTAAGTACTTTTTGCCTGACCCGTTTGACTTGGGACTGTGAGAGTTAGAATTTTTGCTGAATTCGTGTGCTTGCAGCCCTTCTACCATACCTTGGCAGATTCTGCCAAGGCTTATGTCCAGGTGGAGCAGGAGAGGGATACCATGCGCGCCGAGCTAGAGCGGCTCAGTCGTGAGTTCTCCTTTTTGCTTTTGTTTTGCTGAATTTCTTTTTGCAATGCTTGATTTTGTCGAGTATTGAATGCACGTGATTTTGCTGGGCCAGGCGAGAAGAAGGAGCTGGAAGACGCACTCGCCGCGCAGCGCGAAGAGTCGAAGAAAGAGCTGGCTGCCGCCACCAACTCAGCCGCTGCACGCGAGCGAGGATATGCTGACCAGCTCGCGGCACTCGCGCAGGCCATGGGAGGTGAGTAATCTTTTCTCCTTTTGATATGACGATATAACTGTCGAGTGTCATGAAATGACTTTTGCCTTTTTTGAATTGTGCAGAAGCTGTTGGCGCACCGGCCTCTGCGGACGTGGCGAGTGACGATCTTTCGCTGGAACAGGCTGTGGGCGGCTTAGCGCCATATGCAACCAGGCGAAAGAGCACTCGCCAAATCGACGAGCACACTTGGCGCTGTATACAAGGTGGTGTTCCCGACTGGCGTAGTGCCGTCGACGGCGGACGACTTCGCCGACGTGTTTGGCCCCGGGACGTCCACCATGGCGGGTTTCGCTCGCGCCAACACGGTACGCGGATCCGAGTCCACCATCAAGCTTCTTATGGGACATGGGATAGATTGCGACTACGAGGCAGCACTGTCTGCGTTCCCTCGGAAGCCAGATGGGAAGCCCATTTCTCTGAAGGGGGTGAGCGGAGCCGCCGCGCGACTGGCCGAGGTTTTTATGACCACCATGGAGCGCCGGGCACTCGAGACTGCCAATCGTCTGCTTAGGAAATCGAATCTTAGGTTTAGGGTAGCTGTACCCTTTTGTTTTATGCCTTGTAATGATACCTTCTGAACTGCGCGAGTCTGCGCTTTGTTTGTGCTACCTTGTTTATGCAAATAGTCTTTTGCTAATGTCTTTCACTCGAGAGTTGTATGCTTATGACCTGAGTTTTTGCTTCTGACACAAACTTTGTGTTTGTGATTATGCTCTTTGAACAGTCACGAGAACCTGCTACTGCGACTAGTTCCTCGCAGGCTCCAATCACCACCCGATCCCAGGGTCAGGTGGTAAATGATGCCAAGGTGATGGAGTTTATGAAGGCCAAATTTGTGAGAATGGAGCAAGATCTGAAGGACGCCCAGGCTGAGCTGAATCGATTGAGGGCGAGACCCGCGTTGGCCACCCAACGCGAGGAATATGTGCTCGGGGAGATGGATCTTGTGAACAGGCAACTCGAGTGTAAGTTCGAGTCTTGCTCTGTTTACAAGCTTTTTGCGTAGCTATTGTCCTTTTGATCTGACTGGTGCGCCCGTGTTTGTAGGCTTTGTCGACAACTTCCAGGCTGAAAAGATTCGCGTGGAAGGGCGTCTGGATAGCGTGGTTGACGACCCTACGACTGGGCGTCAACACTTTTGGCTTGATAGGTACCATGCCCGCATACTCGCCACCCTGAAGGATCGCGTCTGGCGAAGTGCTGAACTGCTGGAGTTATGCCGGGCAGCGTTTATTCGCCTGAACGAGACTCTTTTTCCTGCGGGGCCACAACCACAAGGGATTCGTGCTTTGTTGAACATCTTCCGTCAAACAAATCCCATTCGAGAGTTGCTGTCTCAGAGACTTGTGATTGGAGCCAACGCTGCAATGGCGTATATGCGTAGTCGAAAACCAAGGTTGGTGTTGCGGACACCTGCAGCCGGAGAGGTTCTCGAACAAAGAGACCTGGATGACACGATCCGAGCTGCGGAGACACTAATCGAGTGCACTCGCGAACAGCTTTGCGGTCCCGAGCTGCCCGTAAAGGACGAGCCTGAGGATTAGAATAGTTTGCGAGTGCAATTTTTGTATAGGGGGCAGCCCCCGAGTGTAATTTTTGACTCTTTGTATATTGTATAGTTTGTATACTTTGATTTTTTGTCGAGCCCCCGAGTCAGTCGAGCGGGGTTTGTGAAATATGTGTTGGTTGTGAACCAATGACTGTGCAGCCCCCGAGTATTCGAGTGCGGCTGCAGAGTTTTTGTGTTCTTTGTTTGGATCCTTGTTACGCAGCCCCCGAGCATTCGGGTGCGGCTAAGGCATTGTGTTTCTGCAAGAGCGAGAGCTCATTTGATCGATAACACAGCCCCCGAGGGTTTCGGGTGCGGTTAAGGTATGAATTATGCGGGTAGTAACCACAAAGAAGTCGAAGGAACATTGATTTTATTCCTCTTTTGAATGTTAGGCTGCAGGCCGCCTCATTAAAAACCTTCCAGTCCCCTTAGGTACCCTGGTAAGGAAAAGAGCGCGTCTGAAACCTGCAGCCATCCGACATATAGCCTATTACATTGTATGACTGTGAGCACTTTATGCGTAGAAACGGCGCAGATGCGCAACGTTCCAAGGATTATGAGAAGTTCGCCTGTCTTCGCGTGCTTCAGTCGATATGCGCCTCCACCAAGGACCTCCGTGATGATGAAGGGACCTTCCCATGGGGAAGCGAGCTTGTGCACCTTCTTTTGCTTCAATCGAAGAACCAGGTCGCCCACAACAAAGGACCTGGTTCGCAGTCGACGGCTATGGTAGTTGCGGAGATCCTGCTGGTAAACAGCTGTGCGGGCCAAGGCCGTGTCTCGCGCTCATCGAGTAAGTCGACTGCATCTTCGAGTGCTTCTTCTGCGTCTTTTCATTGTATGCTTCAACTCGTGGTGCATTGAACCGCACATCTGATGGCAGATTGCCTCTGCACCATAGACCATGAAGAATGGTGTGAACTGCGTAGAAGTGTTGGGAGTTGTGCGTAGGCTCCATAGCACAGATGGTAGTTCTTCGACCCAAGCACCCGCAGCTCTTTTGAGTGGCACCAGAGGCGCTTTTGATCCCTCGTCACAAGTCCATTGGCCTTTTCGACTTGGCCATTGGATTGTGGATGCGCCACGGATGCGTAGTTGAGCGTAATGTCCTGCTCTTTGCAGAAGGTTTTGAACTCCTCAGCCGTGAAGTTTGTGCCGTTATCAGTGATGATACTGTTTGGGACACCGAAGCGGTAGATGATGCTCTTTATGAAGTTGACTGCCGTAGTAGCAGTCGAATTTGTGATGGGGACCGCCTCGATCCACTTTGTGAACTTGTCGACTGCCACCAGCAGGTGAGTATGCCCGCCATGCGATGATTTTTTGAGTGGCCCAACCATATCGAGCCCCCATTGGGCGAAAGGCCAGGCCAGCGGTATAGTCTTCAACGCCGATGCGGGTGCGTGCGGCCTTGTTGCGAATTTCTGGCAGCCGACGCACCTTTTGACTATGTCCTCCGCGTCTTTGAGTGCTGTAGGCCAGTAAAACCCTGCGCGAAAGGCTTTGGCTACGAGTGATCGACTGCTGGCGTGATGCCCACAGGTACCTGCATGAATATCTCGAAGTATGGCTTGGCCATCTTCGAATGCGATGCATCTTTGGAACATACCTGATATGCTGCGCTTGTATAACTCGCCGTTGATAACGGTGTATGCTTTTGATCTTCGAGTCACGCGTCGGGACTCGGTTATGTCATCTGGTAGCTCGCCGCGGAGTATGTAAGCCAGAAAAGGTTGAGTCCAAGTTGGCTCAATGAGGAGTACCTCGACTGGGGGGTCCTCTGTGCTGGGCGCTTTGCTTTTGGCTGGCGTAGTCGACGGAGGAGGCTCTCGTTTCTCCTTGATAGATCTGTGTTCGATGCGCTCGAGGAAGACACCAGGTGGAATTTGTGCGCCAGTTGAGCCAAGATTGGCTAGCATGTCTGCTTCTTCGTTACTTTCCCTTCCTATGTGCCTCAACTCACAGCCCTCGAAGCTGCCCTCCAGTGTGTTGTACAGGTCGCGATAAGCGATCATGTTGTCCGCGATTGCGTCGCAGGCCTTCATTGTTTGCTGCACCACGAGATTGGAGTCGCCGTAGATCATCAATCGAGTGCACCCAAGTGCTTTTGCCATCCGCATGCCATGGATCAGAGCCTCGTATTCAGCCTCGTTATTGGAGGGTAGTTTGAATCCCATCTTATGCGGTAGGTTGAAGTCGACGCTGCTTGTGCGGTATGCTGACTCTGCCTCTTCGCCTTGGAGTTCCGGCGAAATTGGTGGGCTCCACGCGGCCAGGTACAGTGGCCGCGTGGGCCACCCTCTTTCGGCCCTCCGGCCTCCGTTTGCTTGCTTTCTTCGCTCCGACGTCTTCCTCCTTCCAAAATAATGACGCCTGTATTTTTCCATAATTTTTGAACGTCGTTTGGGTCCCTAAAACATAAAACGAAAGAAATAGGGTTTTCTGCCTACGCAGAGTTAATTCCATAAAAATAGGAAACAATTGATTTATTTCCTAAAATCATTAAATAACAGTAATATAACCCTTATATGATGTATATATGATTAGAATATTTGTGATATAGTGCAAAGTTCATGTATGCATTTTACATGCATCAGCAGGTGACACGGTTGTTGTGTGGGGGTTTTATCCTGGCAGTGCGATTCATGCACACGATGGCGGATGCTCAGGGGTGGTTCAGTTCCTGGACGCCGTGGCGGAGATGGCGCGGGGCGCCGTGGCGCCGTCACTGAGGCCAGTGTGGGGGCGCGAGCTACTGGAGGCGCGCAACCTGCCACGTTCTGTCTTCGCCCACTAGAGTATGAACAGGTATTGGCCACAAGGGCGACCATCATGCCAGTTGACGACATGGCACACCGCTCTTTCTTCTTTGGAGCAAAGGAGGTGGCCTCCATCCGGTCACACCTGACGCAAGGCCTCCAAAAGAGCGCAACCACCTTTGAGGTCCTCACAATAGTAGAGAACCCACTTCTATTACCAGTTGTAGATGGCCTTTAGTACCGGTTGCACAACCGGTACTAAAGGGTCGGCACTAAAGGGGTAACCCTTTAGTACCGGTACAAAAATAAAACCGGTACTAAAGGGTCTCCACGTGGGCGCACAGACGTGCGCGCAGCTGAGGACCTTTAGTACCAGTTTGTAATACAAACCGGTACTAAAGGTTCCTGCTTTTTTTGCCCCCCCTCCTTTTTTTTCCAGGGGGTTTTTGGTTTTTGGTTTTTTTTCTTTTCGATTATTTTTCGGGTTTAGGGTTTCTGTTTTTTTCCTTTTCGCTCTTTTTTCAGGGTTTCGGAGGAGATTGCGTATAAAGTACTCAGTACACATATAAAGTAGTCATTATACACATACAAAGTACTCTCGTCACATATAAATTTAAGTACTCCTAATTAATTACAATGGAGCCGGTTCCCTTGTAGCATCGACTGCAGGGGGTGGAGGGGGTCTGTCGTCAAAGTGGAATTCACCGAGTTCATCTATGACATGCGTAAGTAAGAATCCCGCCAATTCCTCCGCAATAGCTTTTACGCGGTTGTGTGGTAGGAGTCGGCCCCGCTTCCTTGCCACCTTTAAAAAAAGGAGATCAAATCAGTTATGATCGAAACTAAACACAATTGATGGTAGCAAAATAAAAGTTGTGTATGATGTTTGTACCTCTCGATTTCTTACACTTTTGACTCTCTCATTGACCAGCGTGTGAATGTACTCACAAACGTTGTATCCACATAGTACCGTCCCTGGTGGTTGTCGCAGACACCACTATATATATACTAGAATATAATTTAATCAAATAATAATCAAGAGAATGATAATGGTATTAGAAAGATACACGTAGTAGTACTTACTAGCTTTTCTGGCCATTCACCGCGTTCTTCCGCTTTGAACTTTTTGTAAACCCTGTCCGAAAAAGAAAATGAATTGAGTAGTTATTACTTATACTTTTGATATCCGGAAATGAACGAAAGAGGCCGATATAGTGCGATTGAAATTACCTCTTGGGCATTAGACACACGCTTTTGTATTCATCTTGATCTTTCCTTAATGAGTCCCAGACTTCCACTTCTCCTTCCTTGAGTCTAATGATTAGCAGAATGTAGTGGTACCTGCCCACATTTATATACGCAGGTATTCAGAACTTATCGATTACACTTAATATCGGGAAAGCAAAATAGAATGTGTACAAGACGGTAAAACCCACCCGAAATTGTAAGGAAAAAGTATTTCCTTTTTGCTACTTTGTCGCTTAAAAAACGTCCTCTATGTTCACGGGATTATCAGTTATGGTCTTGACATGAACTTTATCCGGGTCAATGAAACCAATGTCTCAGATTCCTCCGAGTCTGCATTCACGTATCTTCATTCTGCATAATTAGCATACAAAATGTAGTGAGGATAATTACAAGCAATGAATAAGAGCTTAACTATAAATAATTAAATTACACGAATAAATTACTTACAGACAATAGCAGCTCATAATAGATTTGTCAAGAGCACGCTGATTGTACATCTGAAAAAGTTCTTCGAACTCAACCTGCACACCATATTCTCGGAAGTAGTGTTATTTCTTAATCGCCGCCATGAGATAGAATTTCCCTTCTTTTGCGGCCGCCATGTACCAGCAATGCAAATTCCATAACTGTGTTGTTAGCTGGCTCGGATTTTCCACCAGAGGCAGCCCGAGTTCAAAATCAAATCGTGGGGCAAACTCCGCCATGGGAAACCTGAGTCGCCAAGGACAACTTCTCCATGCTCGATTTCCCGAGCTTCAGAAGGCACAATGAGCGGGGCGAGCGATTGTGCTTCTTGTTCTCCGAGCTGGGCAACTCTTTTCCCGCACACTTTCTCTTGCTCTTTCTGCGAGGAAAGTACCTTATCAATACCTCGCTCGTAGTCTGAAATGGGCGGCGGTGGAGGGTCATATAGGTTGTCAACGGTGCGATCTTTTACCTCATTAGGTATAGTCTTCAGAAGTTCCTTTATGGGGTCAAGTCTTGCCTCCACTCTTTCCTTCTTTTTCTGCTCAAAAAAGGCTCTCGACTCTTCACGTAGGCTCACATCTATTTCCTGCTGAGTCATCTCAGAAGTTAACTTCTCAGGATCCTTGACTTCCTTGGGGTTCTCAGGAGCCCGCACACTTTTTCCACGTTTCTTGACAGGGGCAGACGACGTGAACAGCTTCCGCTTTGTCAAGTTACTAGTGGGCGCATCAGTCGGCCGACGGACGGCGCGGGCGATGGACTCGGGTGGGCTCCCAATCCGCGGGGGAGGCGGGTGGACTTTGATGTGGTGAATTTCTAGCCGGAAGAGTCGGTGGCCTTGGCGCCGAGTCTGGAAACTTGATGTATTTCTTCTTCCATATAACGATACCAAGCTCGACTTCTCCCAATGTCTTCTCGCCTTCAGCTCCAGAATGTCAAGATCTATTGAGTTGAATCCCGACATAACTTTCGTGACCCCGACACGAGCAAATCCAGGCGGAATCACACCAAAATAGAAGGTTCTCCAACTTGATGTGGTAAAGCATAGCCAATCGCCACCGAATAACTAATGTTCTCATTGGCGCATGTAACTCACAATTTGTCTTCTCCGTGATATCATCCACGGGGTAGTGAGCCGCCGATGGTTCAGCAACTGGTTCATCAACTGCAGGATCTTGTAGCTGCGTGGAACTCACGCTGCTTTTCCGCTGAGATGGGCAGGCATCGCCTACAGATCTTCTACTCGCAGTTGAGATTCCCTGGTCTGGGTTATTGAGGCCAGTTGCTTCTGCACAGCCTGCACCGTGCGTTCTAATGCAGTAACCCTCTCCGCCTCCCTCTTCTTACTTCTGCAATGTTTTCTATAAGTTGCAACGTCTTGTGGCCACCCTTCAAGAAAACCAACCCCGCCTCCTCTGCCTCGACATCGCCCCAGTGTTCTTTATTCCCGAGGGCTTGTGAAAGCTCGTCGTCCTCTCTATCGGGAACATATTTTCCCTCCTTGACTAGTACTATTACTTTTTTTTATTTTTTGATGACTCTTCTAATTTTTCTCCACCATTTTCCCTCTGCAACAATCAGCCCTATTTCTGGTCCAACACTGCCCCATGCGTGAACAACAAGAACTTGGACCTGTCGGGCCAGTCATCTGTCTGTGGAGGATCCCATTTAGTCGCAGCTCGTCTTCATAGGCCAGCCACTTAGGCAAGGCAGTCTTGTAGCCACCTGAGCCCAAATGATGGAAATATTTCTTCTTCTTAGCGTTCAACTTATTTTGGTCGATCGGGCCACAGCGACGGCCTAATTCTTATACGCCACAAATTCAGGCCAGTCATCTTTTAGCTTCTCTAGTTGTCCAGTGAAAACTATATCTTTGTTCCCATATTTTCTCCACAATGTGTTTTCCAGTTGTTGAATTGTTGGGCCATCTTGCTAAGAGTCCACTCCTTGACTTTATCCTTCATCTTCTGTGGGAGATCTGCCGGTAGTCTGAATCTAGACATCATCGAGTCCCAAAGGGTATCTTTAATTCTTTGGTCGAGATATTTTGCGCCTATGTTGGCTTTCTTCGGCTCATTCCATTCTGCCACGGTGATCGGGACCATGTCCCTTACAAAAACTCCGCACTGAGCTACATATTTAGTGTAGATTCCATCGGGTTTCTCTGGTTTGCCTTTGAAGGTAACTTCGTCGATCGACAACGTTGCACCTTCCGGGAGCTTTAACCCTTGGGCCGGGCCTCGTACAGGGATTGATGACTTAGATACAGAGGGCTGAAAGAAAAATGTTTCATTAATAAGTGCGCATATAAATCAATTAATGCATCTAGCTATAGTGATCAACAAGACTTAATATATACCTTCTATTATCTAGTGATCCGGTGTTTTCTACGAGTTTTCTAACGACGGTTCTTCTTCGTCGTCGTCGTCTCTGAATTTTTGTAACTCAAATCCCTCACCGGAGTCGTTCAAACATTTCGTGCTGAATTCTTCGGCGTCTTCTTCGTCGGACGAATCTTCTCCATCAGAATCTTCTCCATCGGAATTGGTCCGGCAGCGTTGTTATATATTATTTGTTGGAGACAGGTCTTCTTCCTCCAAATCTCAGATGGAGGTGGGGCATCATCCTCCATAGCTCAATGTCACTCCAAATTTGTAATTCGTAGCAAACAACTTTAATATTCTTATACACTAATAAAAAAATGCAACTAAAAATAACATCGCTCTGATAAATGACAATATTGCAACTAAAATGACTTAGCAAAATTTTCAAAATTGCTAACTTTTCAAAATTGCTAAGTTTCAAAATTGCTAAGCTTCACTAATTATTGATTCAAAATTTGCTACACTAATTTGCTACACTAATTATTGACTTTACTAAAATTTGCTAAACTTTAATTATTGACTTTACTAATATTTGCTACACTAATATTGATTCAAAATTTTGACAAACATAAATTTTACACTAATTATTGCTAACTTTCAAAATTGCTAAGTTTCGAAATTGCTAAGCTTCACTAATTATTGATTCAAAATTTGCTACACTAATTATTGACTTTACTAAAAATTTGCTAAACTTTAATTATTGACTTTACTAAAATTTGCTACACTAATTATTGATTCAAAATTTTGACAAACATAAATTTGACAGTACTGAAATTAAAAAAAGAACACTACTGAAATTTTACACTAATTTTACACTAATTTTGACTAATTTAAAGAAGTACAGTACTGAAATTAAAAAAAGAAAAAAAATTACCTCTTTCGTGGAGGCCAGAGCAGGCCGGGGCGGCGATGGGCGCTCCCGGGCCGGAGTAGAGAAGGGACGTTGGCGGCGGATGGTGTGGCGGCGGTCGGGCGTGCTGGCGTCAACGGCGAGGGTCGCGTGTGGAGGGCCGCTGCGGTGCGGCGCGTCGACGGCGAGCTCGAGGGGCGCGTCCGCGCGGCGGAGGGCGTAGCGTCGGGGGCGCGGCGGAGGGCGCAGCGTCGAGGACGCGGCGACGGCGGGGGGCGCGGCGGGCTTCACCGGAGCGCGGCAGGGCTTCGCCGGCGGAGTCGCGTCGAGGAGCGAGGAGCAAGTGCTTCGAGACTTGATGAAATTTGGGGATCGATTCGTCGATCCCCAATTAAAACTGCCTTCAAACGGCCTTTAGCACCGGTTGTGCTCTACAACCGGTACTAAAGGGTCTTTAGTACCGGTTGTAGAGTACAACCGGTACTAAAGGTCTGTTTTGGGCCGCGGCGAAATTTCGCGCGCGAAGCCCACCCCTTTAGTACCGGTTGTAGTTTACAACCGGTACTAATGGGCTTTTTATTTTTTTTCTCTTGTTTCTTCTTTCTTTCTTATGTTTTCTGTTTTTATTTCTATTTTGTTTTCTTCTCTAGTTTCTTTTTCTTTAATATATATTTAATTTAATTGTCTACAAAATTGTAATAAGTATCTATCTATTTTTTCTGTTTTTATATCTATTAGACGACATCAATACGTAGGGGCCGGGGGACACGTCGTTTCCTCCCCAGCGCTGGGTAGGACACGTATGTGACCAGGACAGCGATAGGGGAGGACACGTGACTGACACGAGTCGTGACCGCGAATCCCGCCTTTAGTCCCGTTGGTAACACCAATCGGCAGTAAAGAAGCACACGGATCGTGTGTTTTTTA
Organism: Poa pratensis; assembly: GCA_947311845.1. Lineage (NCBI taxonomy): Eukaryota > Viridiplantae > Streptophyta > Magnoliopsida > Poales > Poaceae > Poa > Poa pratensis. Next base: position 1,485,466 of record CAMZMU010000062.1, read on the forward strand.
AGCGCTTGAGAGCCGTTGGATCAGGGGTGTGTTTCTTTGAAGAACTTGTGAGCCGTTGGATCAGGCGGTGTGTTTCTTTTGGATCAGCCACATGACCCTATATAAACCTCCCCCCCCCCCCCCCCCGGCCCTCTCGAGCATGTTCGACACTCATTTGATATACAAAGCATTCGGATTCCCGTCATACGTCCAACAGTGTATTTGATATGCGGGCACTCACGAGCCACTGTTGGGCTGTATGACGGGGAAACCTTGTGTTTTGTTCTATCTACAAAGTACTCCAGTTCATCGACCGAATACAAATCATTCGGATTCCCGTCATACAGCCCTACGGTGCATTTGATATGCAAGCACTCACGAGCCACCGTAGGGCTGTATGATGGGGAAACCGTGTGTTTTGATCCAACTTTTTCGAGTGCTTGTAAGCATTTGGAGTTTTTAGAACCAAAAATTAGTGTTTAGATCTGTCTTCTGAGTTTTCAGAACATAGTTACATAAAAGGTTTAATACATTATTACACATCAGCAACAACATCAATATCTCTAGTGTTCACTTTTCTTCGTGTGTGTCCCTTTCTTCTGATTGCGCCGTAGCCATGGACAATCTTTATCATTTAACAGGATGCTTGGGTCAGTTTTTCACTTTGAAGGGCGGAATTTCATCAAACTTATTGTAATCTTCTGACATGTCTGTCTTGTCCTCCACTCCCACGATGTTTCTTTTTACTGAAAGAACTATGTGGCGCTTTGGCTCATCGTATGATGTACCGGCTTGCTTATCTTTTCTTTTTTTTTGGTCTGGAAGACATGTCCTCACATAGAAAACCTGAGCCACATCATTGGCTAGGACGAATGGCTCGGTTTTTACCCAAGATTCTTGAGATCCACTGTAGTCATTCCGTACCGCCGGTCTATCTCTACCCCGCTTGACAGGTTGACCCATTTGCACTGGAACAAAGGGAACTTAAAAGAAGGTCCTAGTCAAGTTCCCATATCTGTGCAACCATAAATATGTCTCCTTTGTCCCATCGTCGTTTGTTGCATCAAAGCGGACACCACTGGTTTGGTTACTGCTCTTTTTGTCTTGGGTTTCCATGTAAAATGTATTCCCATTTATCTCGTACCCTTGAAAGTCAATATAGTCAAAGATGGTGACTTGGCCAACAAGTATAGCTCTTGTCCAACTGCCGAAAGTATCCACGTGTTTTCCTTTAATCCACAAATCAGTCATCTCCGGGTATTTTGAGCGTAAAATATCCATGTGTTTCACGATATACAGAGCCACCAATCTGGAATTTTGTTGAACTGTGTAGTGTGCTTGAGTGAAAAATGCCCGTCCATACTTCTTGTTGCTTTCTTTCCTAGCGTGCCTTTTCCACGCAGTCTCCCCTCATGGCGCGATTGGGGAACACCGATGGGCTTAAGATTAGGAATAAAGTCAACACAGAACTCAATGACCTCCTCTGTTCCATAGCCCTTGGACATGCTTCCTTCTGGCCTAGCACGGTTATGAACGTATTTCTTTAAGACTCCCATGAACCTCTCAAAGGGAAACATGTTGTGTAGAAATACAGGACCGAGAATTGAAATCTCTTCGACTAGGTGAACTATGAGGTGCGTCATAATATTGAAGAAGGCCGGTGGAAACACCAACTCAAATCTGACAAGACATTGGACCACACCCTATGTAAACTTGGTAGAGTTGCTGAATCGAGTACCTTCTGAGAAATTGCATTCAGGAATGCACATAGCTTCACAATGGGTACTCGAACGTTTTCCGGTAGAAGCTCCCTCAATACAACCGGATGTAATTGTGACATAATCACGTGGCAGTCATGAGACTTCAGGTTTTGGAACTTTTTCTCTGCCATGTTTATTATTTCCTTTATATTCGACGAGTAGCCAGACGGGACCTTAATACTGCTCAGGATTTGAAAAAAGATCTCCTTCTCTTCTTTGCTAAGAGCGTAGCTGGAAGTACCTTGAAACTTCTCTGAATTCAGGTTGTCTCTTCCGTGGTGCGTACTTTGCTGGTCCTGCCTTGCATCCGTGATACGTCTCCAACGTATCTATAATTTCTGATGTTCCATGCTTATATTATGCCAATTGCTACATGTTTTATATACACTTTATATCATTTTTATGCATTTTCCGGACTAACCTATTAACAAGATGCCGAAGTGCCAGTTCCTGTTTTCTGCTGTTTTTTGTTCCAGAAAAGTACTTCTGCGAATATTCTCGGAATTGCACGAAACAAAAGGCCAAGTCCCTATTTTTCCAGCACCGTCACGGAGTCCAAAGGAGAGACGAAGGAGGGCGCCGAGGTGGCCACACCACCTGGCGGCGCGGGTGGCCCCCCTGCCGCGCCAGCTGGTGGTGTGGGCCCTCGGGCCTCCACCGACGCTGCCCCTTCGCCTATTTAAGCCCCCGACGCGAAAACCCTAAGTACCCGAGCATATTTTCCAGAAAACCTTCGCCGCCGCTGCCGTCGTCAACCCTAACTCAGGAGGGTTCTGAAGCTCTTCCCGGCACCCTGCCGGAGAGGGGAATCATCACCGGAGGGCTCTACATCGCCATGCCCGCCTCCGGAGTGATGTGTGAGTAGTTCATCCTTGGACTATGGGTCCATAGCAGTAGCTAGATGGTTGTCTTCTCCACTTGTGCCATCATGTTAGATCTTGTGAGCTGCCTATCATGATCAAGATCGTCTTATTGTTAATGCTACATGTTGTGTTTGCTGGGATCCGAAGAATATTGATACTATGTCAAGTTGAATATTATATTACCATGTCTATGTCATTTGTGATCTTGCATGCTCTCCGTTACTTGTTGAAACTCTGGCCAAGTGAATGCTTGTGACTCCAAGAGGGAGTATTGATGCTAGATAGTTGGGTTCAGCCTCTATTTAATCTGGGACAGTGGTGGCTCTAAGTTAATAGTGCCAGAAACAATGCTTGTACGTCACACGTCAGTTGGGAACCCCAAGAGGAAGGTATGATGAGTGCAGCAGTAAGTTTTCCCTCAGTATGAAACCAAGGTTTATCGAACCAGTAGGAAAACGAGGTTTGCTTCGAAGGTGTTGGTGAAGGAGTGTAGTGCGGCGCAACACCAGGGATTCCGGTGCCAACGTGGAACCTGCACAACACAATCAAATTACTTTGCCCCAACTTAACAGTGAGGTTGTCAATCTCACCGGCTTGCTGAAAACAAAGGGTTAAACGTATCGAATGGAAATGATGTTTGTTTGCATAAAACAGTAGAGAACAATGATTGCAGTAGATTGTATTTCAGATGTAAAAGAATGGACCGGGGTCCACAGTTCACTAGTGGTGTCTCTCCAATAAGATAACTAACATGCTGGGTAAACAAATTACAGCTGGGCAATTGACAATTGATAAGTGCATATAACATGCATGTGTGAGCTGTGGTGTCTACTATGAGATTCATTTGGGCATTACGACAAAGTACATAGACCGCTATCCAGCATGCATCTATGCCTAAATAGTCCACTTTCCGGTTAACATCCGTACCCCTTCCAGTATTAAGTTGCAAGCAACAGACAATTGCATTAAGTAATGTGCGTAATGTAAACAATACATTCATCCTTGAATAAAGCATTGCTGTTTTACCCCTAGTGGCAACAACACATCTACAACCTTAGAACTTGCTGTCACTATCCCAGGTTAAATAGAGGTTGAACCCAACTATCATGCATAAATACCCCCTCTTGGAGTTACAAGTATTCACGTGGCCAAGGCTTCAACAAGTAACGGAGAGCATGCAAGATCACAAATGACATAGACATGATAATATAATATTCAGCTCCACATAGGTATCAATATAAGTCAGATCCCAGCAAACACAACATGTAGCATTACAATAAGATGATCTTGATCATGATAGGCAGCTCACAAGATCTAAACATGATGGCACAAGTGGAGAAGACAACCATCTAGCTACTGCTATGGACCCATAGTCCAAGGATGAACTACTCACGCATCACTCCGGAGGCGGGCATGGCGATGTAGAGCCCTCCGGTGATGATTCCCCTCTCCGGCAGGGTGCCGGGAAGAGCTTCAGAACCCCCCGAGTTAGGGTTGACGACGGCGGCGGCAGCGAATATGTTCTGGATGAAAGGCTCGGTGTTTTAGGGTTTTCGCGTCTCGGGGAATAAATAGGCGAAGGGGCGATGTCGGCGGACCCCCGAGGGGCCCAAACCACCGGGCGCGGCTGGGCCCACCCGCGCCTGGTGGTTTGGCCACCTCGTGGCTCTTCGTCTCTCCTTCGGACTCCGTGTACGTGCTGGAAAAATAGGGACTGGCCTTTTGTTTCGTGCAATTCCGAGAATATTTCCAGAAGTAACTTTCTGAAACCAAAAACAGCAGAAAACAGGGAACTGGCACTGTGGCATCTTGTTAATAGGTTAGTCCCAGAAAATGCATAAAAGTGATACGAAGTGTATATAAAACATGTAGCAAATGGTATAATATAAGCATGGAACAGCAGAAATTATGGATACGTTGGAGACGTATCAAGCATCCCCAAGCTTAGTTCTACTCGTCCTCGAGTAGGTAAAACGATAACAACAAATAATTTCTGAGGAGACATGCTTTCACACAATCTTGATCAATATATTGCAAGGCTCATGTCATGAATGAAGTGACTCAAAGCAATGATCTATAGTTTGCTAACAAATAGATAAAGAGTAAACAATGAATCATATAAGCAAAAACTTTTCATGAATAGTACTTTCAAGACAAGCATCAAAAAGTTTTGCATAAGAGGTAACTCATAAAGCAATAGATTCAAAGTAAAAGGCATTGAAGCAACACAAAGGATGATTAAGTTTCAGCATTTGCTTTCAACTTGTAACATGTATATCTCATGGATAGTTGTCAACATAAAGCAATATAACAAGTGCAATAAGTAAATATGTAAGAATCAATGCACACAAAGTTGACACAAGTGTTTGCTTCTAAGATAGAAAGGAGTAGGTAAACTGACTCAACATAAAGTAAAAGATAGGCCCTTCGCAGAGGGAAGCAGGGATTAAATCATGTGCTAGAGCTTTTTAAGTTTTCGAAAGCATATAGAGAGCACAAAATAAGTATTTGAGAGGTGTTTGTTGTTGTCAACGAATGGTAGTGGGCACTCTAACCCCCTTGTCAACCAGACTTTCAAAGAGCGGCTCCCATGAAGGACGTTATCTCTACCAGCAAGGTAGATCATCCCTCTTCTCTTTTGTTTACACATGTATTTTAGTTTCTTTATAGATGACACTCCTCCCAACCTTTTGCTTACACAAGCCATGGCTAACCGAATCCTCGGGTGCCTTCCAACATTCACATACCATGGAGGAGTGTCTATTGCAAAATTAAGTTGCTTACTGATAAATCAGGGCAAAACATGTGAAGAGAATTATTAATGAAAGTTGTAATTAATTGGGGCTGGGCACCCCGTTGCCAGCTCTTTTTGCAAATTATTGGATAAGCGGATGTATATGCCACTAGTCCAGGTGAAAGTCTGTCAGAAGTAAATGACAAGATTGAAAGATAAAACACCACATACTTCCTCATGAGCTATAAAACATTGACACAAATAAGGAGTAATAAAGTTTTGAATAGTTTAAAGGTAGCACATGAAATATTTACTTGGAATGGCAGGAAATACCACATAGTAGGTAGGTATGGTGGACACAAATGGCATGGGTTTTGGCTCAAGTTTTGGATGCACGAGAAGCATTCCCTCTCAGTACAGAGTTTAGGCTAGCAAGGTTGTTTGAAGCAAACACAAGTATAAACCGGTACAGCAAGAATCACATAAAAACATATTGCAAGTATTATAAGACTCTACACTGTCTTCCTTGTTGCTCAAACATTTTACCAGAAAATATCTAGACCTTAGAGAGAACAAATATGCATCCCAAGTCTCAACAAGCTCTACGGTAGTTCTCCACTACTAGGCTTTAACTACATGATGCAAGAGCTTAAACATGATCTACTTGAGAGCTCAAAACAATTGCAAAGCATCAAATCAAAACAAGACAATGATCTACAAGAATGCATATGTCTTTTCCAATACCAACTACTACATGTAGCATTTTCTTTCTTCCAAACAAACACCAATCAATTTATTTAAACATAAACTCTCCAAATGATAATATAATGCAGCAAGAGAGTATTTATAAACAAGTGCTAACAGCTCGAAGAGATGCATGAAAAACAGGAGCTAAAAGCACTGCAGTAGCTAGTTAAGAATACTCAACAAATATAAGTGAAGAACATGAGTATTCACATGAAAAAGCGGAGCGTGTCTCTCTCCCACACAAGGATTGCTAGGATCCGAATTTATTCAAACAAAAAAAAATAAAAACACACAGACGCTCCAAGTAAAGCGCATAAGATGTGAAAGAATTAAAATATAGTTTCACTAGAGATGACCTGATAAGTTTGTTGATGAAGAAGGGGATGCCTTGGGCATCCCCAAGCTTAGACGCTTGAGTCTCTCTGAATATGGTTGGGATGAACCACGGGGGCATCCCCAAGCTTAGGCTTTTCACTCTTCTTGATCACATAATATCACCCTTCTCGCTTGATCCTTGAAAACTTCCTTCACACCAAACTCAAGACAGTTCTCATTAGAGGGTTAGTGCATAATCAAAAATTCTCATATTCTGTAATGATACAATCAATCCCAAAGCTTCTGGACATTAGCTACAGCCACCAATGCTTTGTGGAGCAAAGAAATCCACACAAACACAGTAAAAGAGCGAATGCAAAACAAAAGGCAGAATCTGTCAAAAACAGAACAGTCTGGAATGACGAATTTTTTCGAGGCACTTAAGTTGCTCAGATGGATCTGGCCTAAAATAATGAAAGTTGCGTACATATCTCAGGAATATGCGTGATTTTTCTCAGAATTTTTTGAATTTTCTACAGGGAGATAAGCTCAAATCCGTGACAGCTAAAAATCTGTCACTGCGCAGAAATCCAAATCTTGCATCAACTTTCAATATAGAACTTTACTTGGCACAACATTGCGATAAAATAAAGATACAAAGGAGTTGCTACAGAAGTAACAAAACTCCTTGACTCAAAGAAAACAAAAATAACAGCAAATAAAAACGATGGGTTGTCTCCCATAAGCGCTTTTCTTTAACGCCTTTCAGCTAGGCGCAGAAAGTGAAAATCAAGTGTCAAAAGTGGAGGAGCATTGACATCAATACCAAGGGCCATGCGCCTACCTCTCTTACCCTTAGACTTACTCTTTGGTTTGGGGAATACATGGCCGCACCTTGGAGTGGAGGTAAGATTCAGAGTGCCTTTTCCCACATCTATGGTGCTCCCATTAATTTGAGCAGAGATCTTCCAAGTGTAATTTGTCCTGTCCCTGCACATTCAATAACAAGATAATCAGTGGACACCGTTCTCCAAGAAAGGTGGTAAACACACCCTTAAAAAAAATGTTGTAATTTGTCCTGTCCCTGCACATTCAATAACAAGATAAGCAGAGATGTTCAACTGAGAATTGATTAATTCTGACTCGACTAAGAACTTAAAAAAAATGTTGTGATGCCATCATGTTCTAAAATCAAACTTTTTAAGTTGTCTAAAGTTTTTCTAGTAAATATTTTGGTATTTTTTTTGTACGCGATCAAAAGAGAAGGGCTGCCAAAAAGAGAAGTGTTTTCTAAAATACTTTTTGTCTCATTTGTTAGCTATCCTTTGCGGGACAAGAGAAAGCTCAATAAAGAAAATCCCACTGTATCGTTGCAACTCGAGCCAGTGTATCGTTTACAAGGAGAAAATTCCACTATTCTAAACTATATGAGGGAAGCACATAAACGGCCATGAATTAAAAAGAACAACAAATGGAAAAAGGCAATGGCCCAATCTGAGACAATCCAGCCCAACCCATCCCAACTCCCTCGTAAGAGCTCAGACTACGAAACAACATGCGTGTGTTAAACGATCGGTAATTAGCAGCACACGGAAATACCTCGTATCAACATATGTGACGTCACTCGATTGAGAAATAAATTAATTCTCAATCGACTGGGAGCTAGTCACACCCTATTTCTTAGCTCTCAAATCTGATTTACGGATTACACGGTAGTCTAGCTTTATACCCGTCTACACGAGATACCAGCTAACCTACTCGGTATGTAACTCCAATCCTACTCGGAGACTACTTCCGAAACACACACACATACGACGTCTTGCCGACTGCCGACATGCACTGGCGTGCTTATTTCCAACAACGCCGTCATAGTAGCTGGGTGGCGGCGGTGGCAGCAGCTCAAAGCCGCCCACAGAGGACGAGCATGGATCTCCCTCAACGTGCTTAGCAGGTCGTCGCTGGTGATGGCCAAGTGCTGCACGCCAGGGCCGCCGTTGTGGTCGAGGAACGTCTGTACTTGGCTCCGGCGCTTGGTGCCATGCACCGGCTCGAAGAGGGCTAGTAGCACGTGTCTAATTTGTTGGCGAGCACCAGGCCGTTCAGTGCGCTCTCTTCCGTAGCCACTGTCTCGCCGGTGAAATTGGAGAATTCGTGGAACCCTGTGAAGTCGGCTATGTAGGGGGCGACGGAAGCCAGGTCAGGGACGCCACATGCGATATGGTCCAACCGGGTAAGTCCGAAGTCCGCGGCGCTCTCTTCCGTAGCCACTGTCTCGCCGGTGAAATTGGAGAATTCGTGGAACCCTGTGAAGTCGGCTATGTAGGGGGCGACGGAGCCAGGTCAGGGACGCCACATGCGATATGGTCCAACCGGGTAAGTCCGAAGTCCGGAGATCCCGAGCTGGCGACGTTCTGGAAACCAGGGAAGAAGGCCACGTCCGTGCCGTCTGATAGCTCAAGAAGCGAAGGACGGCGTCTCCACAGAGTTCGACCTCCGCCATGACGAAACCGTGCCCGAGTTCCGCAGGAGCGAAGCCCGGGCGCGCTCCAGCGTTTACGCTGGCGGAGAATACCTCGGCGGCATTGGCCACACGCACAACAATGGCGCGCACCGCAAGGCGTGATCGGCCGTGAAGCGGCGCGCGGTGTTGGCAGAGAAGGATGGCAAGGTGGCCCCGATAGCCGCGTCAGTGCAGTGGCGTGCATACGGGGCGGTGAAGTGGAACGACAAGGAGCCCGAGCGCGACCGGAGTACATGGGAGGCGTGTTCGGTGTTACCCGTAGTGATGACGGATTGTGCCGCGAATTGTATGCCTAGGCCGAAGGAGAATCGTCCAGCAGCGGAGGCGGCATCGGCGCACCAAAATTCCACATGGTGGAAATCAAGCACACCTAAGCTGTCGCTGCATGGGAAGCTGGCTCCCTCCAACCTAGCAACGGCAGCCCTGGACATGTGGTGCAATGTCTTCATTTTTTTGAGAGTCAGGATTGGTGGATGTACCGCCATTCCATGTTGTGGGCGTAGGATGCATCGTGATCCGATAAGTTTAGAGTTGGGGCAATAGGCATGGCAAGTCGAGAAGGCGTGAGCCAGTTGGGTGGGGCATTCGTCATGTTTAGCTGATGTACTGAATGTATGTATTTGGGTTATACTAAGTTGATCTGCATGTAGTCTGCTATAAAGAGCAAGAAGTAGCCCAAGTTCTTGGAGGACAAGAAGCCCCGTCAACGTATTAGCTAGGACGTGTGATAGTCATTTGAGCAAATGTAATTCCGAACAGACTTGTGTAGGGCTAGTCGGTTGGCACAGTGGCACTTGGAGATATTTGTCTACCGAAGATTCCATCGATTGAAAATTATGGCCCACATTATAATAGTCTCCTTTCCGTCTCCATCTTTTACAACTTTGGCGAACACCTCATTCAAACACTAGGTAAAGCAATCGGGGAGTGATTGTCTTCGGCAAGATGTAGCCCAAGTTGGGACGAGAAGAACCCCCTAGGACTTGTGATAGTCATATGCGCAAATGTAATTCTGGAATAGACTTGTGTAATATTGAAGTAATTACTACCGATGGACTCTTCGTTATCAAAATATCCCCAACCGCCAACTGACTAGCCCTATATCGTCCTTCCCCCATTAAAGCTTGTACTTTATATTATTTTGTCTCCATTAGTACTAGTCCATTTCGTAATAAATATATGCCGAACTTCCATATATCGTCCTTCCCCCATTAAAGCTTGTACTATACTTTATATTATTTGACTCCATTAGTACAAGTCCATTTCGTAATCAATATATGCCGAACCTCCAAGGGACTCTTTTGTAGACAAACAAAAAATGACAACTTTTCTAAGTTTGTTGGAATCTATAGGACAATATTACTATACATCAACAACGCTAAAACAATGACAACAACTATTTTGGAAATGAGTGAGTAGGTAGCACATAACAATCACGCATCTACCAGCTTCACCAATTAATTGACTTGTATAAATTTTTGATAACTTGATACTTCCTCCTTCTCGTTTATAAGGCTTACGCGTATCCTAGGTTGGCAAATTGATGAACTTTGCATGGAGTATATATGATACAAAATATATCATTAGAAACTTCAAATGTTGTATTTTCTAATGGTATAATTTTTGTATTATTTAATTCATATAATATACCTCATGCGGGCGACCTAGGTATACGCGTAAGCCTTATAAACTGAGAAGGAGGGAGTAGGAAATTTATTGAGAACGACTGGAGAGCTAACGAACTGTTTACGTTAAATCACAACTAACTTCCAAATAAATCAAAGTCTTCAGAGGAACTGCCGGATTAGCTTGTTTGTTATATGTACCACACGGACTTGCATGCGCATCTGCCAGGGCAAGCTTCACGTACTACACTAAAGTTGACGATGGACGTCCAGATTCAGTCACATCCAGAGGTTGCAGCACACACGGCTACTTTAGCAAAAGGCCTCGCCTCCCTTTCCAGGATCAACGCAAACACATTTTCACGCCCTCGCTTGCTGTGTGCTTCCAAAAACCACGAGAGAAGTTGTTCGTCAAGTCACCGCCGTTCAGGCGACTGACCAGTCATGCGTCTTCGTTCTCCGGTGGCGCCGCAGCAATGGACAAGCTCGGAGCGAACCCGGCGAACACATGCCCGCTCACGCCACTGGGCTTCCTGGAGCGGGCGGCCACCGTGTTCGGGGACTGCCCCTCCGTCGTCTACCACGACACATCTTCACCTGGAACCAGACCTACCGCCGCTGCCTCCGCCTTGCGTCGGCACTCGTTTCCCTCGGCATCTCCCGCCATGACGTTGTAAGTTTAGTAAAATAAATTTGGAACTTAATAGTGTCTAAATTGGAGTTCAGTTGACGATGATCCATTTTAAAAATTGTACCTAGGTGTCCGTGCTCTTACCCAACGTGCCGGCCATGTACGAGGCACAATTTGGCGTGCCGATGAGCGGCGCCGTGCTGAACAGCATCAACACGCTACTCGACGCGCGAACAATAGCCGTCCTTCTCGAGCACTCCGGTTCCAAGCTCATCCTCACCGACCCGGCGTTTCTCCCGGCCCTCCAAGACGCACTGCTGCTCCTGCCTCCCGGGCACCCTGCCCCTCGTGTCATCCTCGTCGAAGACCCACACGAGAAGAAGTTCGCTCCTGCCGATGCCACGACACTGACGTACGAGAGTCTTCTTCGGAAGGGCGACCCGGAGTTTGATTGGGTCCGGCCGGAGAGCGAGTGGGATCCGATGGTTCTCAACTACACCTCCGGGACGACGTCGGCACCCAAGGGGGTGGTACACTGTCACCGTGCCATCTTCCTAATCTCCGTAGACTCGCTGGTTGACTGGGCGGTGCCGCCGCATCCGACGTATCTGTGGACGCTGCCAATGTTCCACGGCAACGGCTGGAGCTTCCCCTGGGGCATGGCAGTGGTGGGTGCACAAATGTCTGCCTCCGTCGCGTTGTGGCGGCCGATGTGTACGATGCAATCGACCGCCACGGGGTCACCCACCTCTGTGGTGCGCCCGCGGTGCTTAACATGTTGGCCAACGTTCCCGACAGGGTACGGAAGCCTCTACCGGGGACTGTGCGGATCTTCACGGCCGGCGCACCACCTCCGGCCACAGTGTTGCACAGCGTGGAGGCTATCGGCTTTGAGGTTAGCCACGGTTATGGGCTGACCGAGACGGCGGCGCCTGTAGTGTCGTGCACCTGGAAGCGCGAGTGGGACATGCTTCCAGACACGGAGCGTGCGCGGCTGAAGGCGAGGCAGGGCGTGCGCAGGCCGGTCTTGGCTGAGATCGACATTTTGCATTGCAAAAACGGGCATAGCGTGCCCCACGACGGATCCACCATGGGCGAGGTCGTCCTCCGCGGCGGGAGCGTGATGCTGGGGTACTTCAAGGATGAGGAGGCGACCAAGGCGGCGATCCGAGATGACGGGTGGTTCTACACCGGGGACATCGCGTGATGCACCCGGACGGATACCTAGAGATCCGCGACCGCTCCAAGGACGTGATCATTTGCGGCGGCGAGAACATCAGCAGCGTGGAGGTGGAGTCGGTCCTCTACGGCCACCCGGCGGTCAGAGAGGCCGCCGTGGTGGGACGGCCAAGCGAGTTCTGGGGCGAGACGCCGTGCGCGTTCCTGAGCCTCAAGGATGGCGCAGCGGGAGCGGTGAGCACGGCGGAGGTCATCGCGTGGTGTAGGGAGCGCCTTCCCCGCTACATGGTGCCGAGGACGTGTTGTTCCGGGACGAGCTGCCCAAGACGTCCACGGGTAAGATCCAGAAGTACGAGCTGAGGAATCTCGCCAAGGAGATGGGAATGGGAAATGATAACCGACTCCTTGCCGTGCCTGGAATATGATAAGATGAAGGCTAGTGAAACTCGTACTTATAATAATTAAACAAGCTTGTTTCATCATATAGGGATGCATGGCAGATATGCTTGGATGTCTTGTATTTACTTTATGCTTGGATGTCTTGTATTTACTTTGTGCTTTTGTTAGCGCGCTTGATCTCGATTGTACGAATATAAGTAACGGATGTTAATTGTATCATCGTCTGTGTCAATGAGGTGTGGAAGCCTTAAACAGTCATCATCTCTTTCACTGCGTAACCTACGAGGAGAGAACGCCTACAAAATAATGTACTATCAAGGGTCTAACTAAACCCATTTTTCCATGTCCTGAGTGGTACAATCTAACTAAACCAAAAATGCCAACATTGGTACGATATAAGGGTACATAGTGATTATACAGACTACCAATTAACTCATATTTGAGCCACGAATTAAATTATTTTTTTTGTAAATTAAAGTGTTGAAGGGAAGTGTAGTTCTCTAATTTTCTTGACTGTCTGATCATCTTTTCTCAATTATGTAAAATTCAATGTTGTGTTAATTACCCAATTAGCTCTTAAATATTATACAGAGTATAGATTGAACTAACAACAATGAAGTCTACGGCAGAAGGCTTAGCATTTAGCAACAATGTTTAGTTGGCTATAATCTTGTGGGTCACAGTGCAACACGGGGACAGATTATGAGATAAAAAGTTTGACATAAATATTAAAATAATAGTAGATTAATCTATATTGCCAAGTATATTGATTAACTAGACTACTAGGAGGCAGGTCAGCACAAATTCTAGCCATAGAACACATATAGTATATGTATGTGGATGATTCGATGTACCTTAAAAGCCCTTGATCAGACACACAGTGATGGACGGACTGGACTGTCCATGGCGTCGAAGACAGGCCGCGGCTAGCGAGTGGGAGCATATGCCCTATCAGTAGCAGGCAAACGAACCCATTGTCGACGAAGAGATCAAAATACAAGACCTATGGGCTATGGCGTCCTATGATATGGCCAGATGGGTTGCATTCTGATCTAGATGGGCTTCAGCGTAGAGCTCGGCCTTGACGCTGCCTCTCTCTTTCTGTGCCTGCCACTCGTACTGGACATTTCTGATGCTAGAAAACAGTCTCGTGCCGCATAGAGGTATGATTGAATCAATGGCTCAATGCCTCGGAAGAAAGTATGCAATGGAAAGAAAATTCAGTTATATATGTGCCAGTTGCTTTTCAGCGTGTTTTAATTGCGCTAGCTGATCGGTACAACTTAATTTGTTTCCAGGAAAGTGTTGTGACGGCTCAGGCTGTCGTCACATTCAGAGAAACACGAGAAAAGTAGCTAACTGGCGACGTTCGTTCACTCAGATCCACAAGCCACACGTTCAAATAGTAAACACTTGGGCTCTAGAAGGCGAGACAGCTGGTTGCCGAGATCGACGTACGGCAAAACACTGACTCCGCGACGCAATAGACGGATTAAACGCGTCTCTGAACTACTGGACGGGCATGGTAATTGGAATAGACAGAAGGTTTTGGATACTTTTCTTCCTGTTGATGCCGAGGCAATTCTCAAAATCAAACCGTCACGGCATAATCAGGAGGATGTATTAGCTTGGATGCCGGAACGGAGTGGTATTTTCTCAGTCAGGTCGGCTTATAAATTGGCGCTCTGTGAGACTTCGACGCAATGCAACTTTGGTGCCTCGAGCACCAGTCCTAACGGTGGCGACCAATGCTGGAAGCGAATCTGGTCTTCATCTGTTCCTCCAAAGGTGAAAACATTTGCATGGAGAGCTGCTTCTAATGCACTCGCCACGGAGGAAAACAAGCTGAGTAGGAAAATGAAGGTGACTGGCTTCTGTCAGATTTGTAACATGGAAAAGGAGGATGTGGCACACGCACTTTTCAAATGTCCTCATGCATTTCTGCTATGGAAAACAATGCGAGAGTGCTGGCAATTGCCGTTGGAGGGCGACCTGCATGCTCCACCTGAGCTCTGGTTCCGTTCAGTTTTGATGAAGGTGCCGGCTGAGATGATTAGTAATACATTGCTGGTGGCCTGGCGGGCGTGGTATGCGAGAAACGAGATTACCCATGATAAGCCACTTCCCTCGGTGGAGAGTTCAAGGCGTTTCTTGTGCAGCTTTACAAATATCTTTAGGAATATTCAGAATACACCAACGGACCAGGTCCTGAAAGGGAAACAGCCCATTGTTGCTCCTGGGAGTGACGCCGGAATGATGCGAAGAGAAAAAACCGCCTGATAACCTTGGTCCAAGCCACCGATGGGCTGGGTGAAACTCTCCATAGATGGTTCCTTCAAAGTGGAGAACGGTACAGCAGGTGCCGGTATGATTCTCGGGATGCAGATGGAACCATTATCTTCTCGGCATGCCGTTCGCTGCATTCCTGCGAAGATGCGCTGGAGGCTGAATTACGCTCATGTTTGGAGGGGCTTGAGCTTGCTTTTCAATATAGTCAACTTCCAATCATCATTGATTCAGACTGCTCACAACTGGTGGCTACAATCGGCGATAATTCTCAGAATCGTTCGCCCTTTTTGCATATTATTTCTGAGATTAAGTTACTAGCTGATAGAGATCGTGATTGCAAATTTGTAAAAGTAGATCGTGGGCAAGTTAGGGTTAGTCACTGTCTCGCTAATTGGGCGAGAACAGAGAACATAACGGCTGTTTGGTTTGGTACAGGACCTGAAATTATGCTTCAGGAACTAGCTACTGAATCTCTTGTAATCCTGTTGCCTAATAGAGATCTGGTTTTATCCGCAAAAAAAAATGTTAGCTGATAAACTGACAGAAATAAGTGAAGGGTGTTGGCTAATTAGAGAGCAAGCCTGCTCCAAAAGTCATGTTCTTATAATTGACTGAAAATTTATAACAATATATGGAACGATAGGACTCGTAATCACACAACATTATCTGAAAACGAGATGTTCATCAGTCTACCGTGTACCTCTCATTGTCTCAGAATTGACCAAATCAAAGAAAATTAAATGGGCACTAGCTAGTAGAACATGACGAACATGTAACATAACTAATTAGCTAAGAATTAAAAAAATCCATCCAACCTCCATGGACTATATCGTTCATATCCAATTCAATGTGGGAAACAAGTAACATAACTTATTACTCCTTCCGTACTTGAAAGAGTGTACATCTAGCTTTTGTACTAAGTTAATGTTTTAAATTTATAGCACATGGGATGGTAATATGTACACGTGCAGAGAACTCATCTAGTCATTAGCCTAGAACTAAGCGCACGTAGTAGGATTGTCATGATTCGCAGACAAATGAGTCAATTCCACATAGCTCGCACAACTATTTAGCTGATTTGACCTCAAAATGAGTTTTTTTTCAAATGGAATTATCAACTATTCAGATGTACGAAAAAAAAGGAATTATCAACTATTTAGTGATTATATTTTTATTTATTTGGTATTATAGTCCTTCGTATATTTAAATATTTATGATCTGATATTTAATATATATTAGTAAAACTTCAATGGTATTCAATTTTTTCCTCAAGTCATACACGTGACCTTTTACTAGTCAACGTAAAATGCAGAGTCCCACTTGCCCACAGAAGATGGCGTCTCACCACGACTTTTTTTTTAGATGGGCCGCTGGCGTTCCATTAACAAGAACCAGCGGAATCGCCGGACACAGCCGGCATTACATCAGCAGGGAAATTATCAAGCAAGTTTGCCTGTAGCCTATTGCTTCAGGTCTTGAGGGAAACTTGATCCCCCTGATCGAACAGGCCCCCAGTCTTTTGGAGGATCTGGCAATCCGTTACGAACTTAACTAACCACACAACCCAATACTACTGATAGCAAAACGGACGGACGTGGACGACTGGACATCGCACAGACGGTATGAGGTTCAGAGCGCCGATTTGATGACGGCGGGTTGCAGCTGCAGCAGCTTGCCCATCTCCTCCTCAAACTTGTCCATGGTGTGGACGGGCAGGCAGATGGTAATCACCATTCCTTCCTCGCCCTTGGTGTTCTTGAACGGGATGAGGAAGCTTCCAATACCCGAGACTTCCGCCGGTCCGCCGTACACGGGGCCGCCCACCCGAAGTCCAGCTCGCTGAACCGGGCCTTGGTCACGTCGGAGGCGAGGTACGTGCGCGCGCGCGTGAACAGCGGCCGCCCTCGCTGCACCATCAGGTCCGCCGTCGACCGCATGTACTCCATGTTCACCGTCTCCTTGGCCTCGTTCACCAGCCGCACGGCGTAGCTGAGCGGCCTCGCGCGCAGCTCCCCTGCGGCTGACACGGCCACCGGAAACGCCATGGCGTTGCCGTAGTAGCCCCTCGGGATCCCGCTCAGCTTCCCACGGGCGTTGACGACGCAGATCATCCGCATCTCCTCGTCGGCGCCAGGGGCTAGCGCCACGGTGCGACATCTCCATAGGAAACCCATGAGCACCTCGAACGTGGTTGCGCGCTTCCCAAGGCCCGGCGGCAGGTGTGACCGGACGGTGGCCACCTCCTTGGCTCCGAAGAAGAAAGAACGCACCACCATGTCCTCGCTCGGCATCCTGGTGTCGTTGTCAGGTACCTCGTCGTACTCCCGGTGCGCGAAGGAAGGCCGAGGCGGGTTCCTCGCCTCCAGCAGCTCGCGCGCCATACCGGCCTCACCGACGGTGCGGCGGCGCCCCGTGCCAGCTCTCCCACCGCCAGCATGAACTGCATTACCCCCGGGCATCCGCCATCGCGTGCATCAGACGGACCGCCAGGATGAAGCCTCCGCACGACAACCGTGTGACCTGCACCCATGCCATGCACAGTTAGCACCGCATGCACTGAACATGCATGCTAGATTAATTAGTGTTTGTGGAAAAATGAAAGTTACCTGGAAGAGGAGGAGCGGAGTGCCCAGGATTCCGGTCGACCCCGGGACGTCGAAGATCAGCTCTTCGAGGCACGGGAAGGGCGGCTGCGGGACGTTGCCGAACTGCTCGAGCCGGACGTCGGAGTCCGCCTCGATGAACAGAACGCCCTCAGCGGTGCAGTCGACGGCCAGCTTGTGCCCCTCGAGCTCCTCAGCCTACCGGCGAACGGGTAATAGTGCACAAGCGCCCTCGCCAGAGCGTCCCGGATAACCACGGCAGGGTCTTTGCCGCTCATGGACGCGTCTCGGCGGTAGAACTGGATGTTGGGTGTGTGCCTCCGAAGACCGGCCTGGTCGTCGATGTCCGAGAGCCGCTTCAGCTCCCGCGGCGTCGGCCCTGCCGGCACAACCAGCTCCGCCGGCTTCCTTCGCACCGTGAACCTCAAAGGCGCCGTGGAGTTCGCCATGAGCGATGATTCTCAGGTAATGCACGAGGACAAGTATAAGCAGAGCTCTGTGTGTTTCCGGCTGCTATTTGAGGAAAAGAGTAGTGCTAGGACGGTACGTATATAGACCCACGTTTTTGATACCGACCCCGAAAAATTTACCGGCGTTACCGGAAAATCACGACTGTCTAATATATTTGTGAATGAAAATCCGAGTCAAAACGTCTTGGTACAACCATTTACAGAATACCGTTCGAGTATGTTCGTCTGAATTCAAATTGTTTGTAAAATCGGAATATTTTGCCGGTAAATCGATTTACCGTGATGCTCAGGATTTGCTGTCACTTAGGTCGTCGCCATGTGATCAACACAGGCCGCTGTCAGCGACCGTGATTCAAACCTTAATATTTGATATAGACAGGCCGCTGTCGTCACTGATCGTGATCGAGATATATTCTGAAAGGATCAGTGAGATGACTTGGCAATGCACTTGCGGGTGCAGCCGGACTCTGCTTGCTATGTTGACTAGGAATCATGACAGGTATGAGGAGGTGATGACTTCTTTGCACGTGTATAGATTATCATCCTACGTGCTATAAATTTGACTTATTTTTGTCAGATCTTAGATCACGAGTTATTTGCATTGATTTGTCAATTCTGAGCTAATTAGTTTTGTTTGTTTCCCGTATTGTATCGGTATGAATGCTATTGCCCATGTGGTTTTGTTTGATTTGGTCAATTCTTAGTTAATTATAGTTACACGGTAAACTAACCAACATCTCTTATTGTTTTTTGGTTGTGGCATCTGTAGTATCTATGTTATTACGTTATTGCAGAGTCTGGGTGTAATTGGTATCTCATGATATTAATATATATATTTTATCTAAAAAAACAACACCATCTTATCAGATAATATTGTGTGGTTATGATTCCTATCATACTATAGTATAATTTTCAGTCAATTCTAAGGAGAGGACGTTTGGAGCAGGCATGCTTGCTTATAGCGCACAATATTGAATTATTTTAGTCAGTTATCAGCTAATAATGACTTCTGGAGCCCAAGGGTTCAATATTGTTCGAATTGTATCACGTGGCCGGCGGTTTTGTTTCGCTTTATATCCGAGTGAATGAAGCTCACAAGTTCTACTATTCTTATGTTTCTCTTAGGGTTACGATACTCAAACCTGTCACGCAACACTTGCCTAGATTTTTTTCTGAACTATGCACGAGAGCCTGCATGTCTAGACAAATATAAAGATCCAGAGGGCGGAGATTCAAAGCATCTGGACCGTACACAGATGAATTTAGATTAGGAATCCAAAAGGAAGGCAAAATTTACACTACAAGGCACTTCAGCAAGGAAAAGCATAAGGAATTCTTTAATTGTTCTTCAATGATCAATGGTTGAAATCACGATATTCTTAAGACTCTGCCTCGTTAAATTGTTCTTCCACACAGTATCGAGCACGGACGTGTTACCATAACAAAATAGAGACCATCTTTTATTGGTATCCCTAAAATTTGGGACGTGGTGCAACTGGAAAACCTCATGTTGATTTATCGTTAGCATGAAACTTGTTTTCCGTTAACTTCAGATTTATACGCATATGTCCCTTCAAAGCAATTAAAACACGCTGAAAACCATTGGAAATTTCATTCCTCTCGCCATCCTCGCGTATCCTTTGTGTGGGACACGTCACTAGGCCCTTTTCTTGGTCAACACCAAATCCCGACCCTCCCAAATAGGGTGAAACCTGCTTAAGTCACATAGGACATGCCGACTCCTTACTCGGCGGGTTAGGCGTCCAAGCCATCACCCAATTAATGCATGTTATATCAGTGAGTTTTTTTGTTAGGATATGGTAATTGTGATAGTTATGATCAAATCATGAATTTTATATATTTAATTACGTATTTACTCTACATACTCTGTTTATGGAGAGACTTTGACCAAGTTTATGTTTAATCTTCAAGAGGGTATTCGATATAGTTGGTTAACATCAATTTCTCAGCGGTTGATTGAGTGATAAAATAAAGGTTACTAACTATGGCCATGTTTATGTTGTGGACGGAGTTTGAAACAATACTCGGTTGCTTATAACTTAATACCCCGAAGTGTAGTATTAGTTATAATGTTGTCTGGGTGGCTGTATATAATTGTTTGATGTGATGCATCTATACCTAATAATAAAGCAGTAACGCTTCTCTTCGTCCGTCAGCTTTGCGCCTTCGTCCGTGAGCTTTGCGCCTTCGTATGTACGACAATTGTTTCGTCCGTCCATCCCTCCCTCGCGTAAGCTAGCCACGCAGCAAGCCCATGATCAGTCCCGCAAAAAAAAAGCAAGCCCATGATCGGTGACGAACAATAGCCTGTAATACCTCAAGAGAAGGAAATCAGATCGGATAGTGTAAAAAAAAAGGAAATCAGATCGGATTGATCGGATTCCATCAAAATAGAAAAAAAAAGGAATCAGGTCGGAATTGCCTGTAATACTCATCGAGAGAAGGAAATCTGATCGGATACCATCAAAAAAGAAGAAAAAAAGGAATCAGATCGGAATTTCGAAAGGTGAGAAAATCGTAGTACGTACATATCCTTAAGATATTTCCCATATATATACTCCTGTTTTTTTTAACGGCCGCATTAAAGTTCGATCGATCCACTGCCGTGCACTCGCTGACCCTCGCCGGAAAGTGGGGTCGCGGGTACCAGCTGCCACGCGCTTGTCGGTCGCTGACGGAAGTGGAGGCGCTTCCATCACCAATCGTCTGGGTTCGCGCGCGGGACCGTGACTAACTTTGTGCGAACCGTGATCAACATTTACCACCGCGGCCCTATATACAGTACGATCGTACTCTCGACGACACTAGGTATTACATTATCTTCTTTTAATCTGATCATGAAGTAGCTGCTCGCCCGAAACTGATTAGTTGCCCTGCCCACCCAGCATTCCTTGGTACAACTATCATCGGAGAGATGCATTGCAGGCGTCATTAAATCTAGCCAGCTATTTGTATTGCTCACGCTCGGTTTTATGGCCCTTTATAAGTGATATATGTGCAAACAACAAAAGCATATGTGGATTTTAGATAATGAAACCTCAAGATATGAGCTTTTATACATATATTGAGGTTAACATAGGTGTTGGTAAACTATAATTCACAATTATCTTACTTAATTTAGTGTCAATCATAACCAAACTCATCTCAATAATAGTTCATTTATATTATGCAACCTCTCATGCAGGCAAGTGTTTTGGGTTGGAATCTCAAGTCATGGATATCAAGGAACAAAGAAGGAAAAGAGATAGAGAGCGGTATGCACTGATGACCGATGAAGAAGAAGGAAAGACTAAAAAAACGACGTGAAGCTTATAAGAAAAACAAAACCATTTATAAAGACGAAGAATATGCTGATTTAAAGCCAGAACAAGGAGATGACAATGCGCACAAAGAAGAAGAAATATGCAAATATGGAGCCAGAACAAAGAAAGCTAGATTACAACAAATTCTAGCTAACCGTGAGTATAGGCGCAACACACATGCAAAGAGTCAATTGCGATGGTGAACCCTTTATATATCGCACCGCAAGAAGAAGTTAGTACATCTACCTTCAATGTGTACCAGGAGGTCATATGATATAAATTTATATAGTTATATAGAGATAGATGTATCAACACATATTTTTATCTCTCAAGCTATTTTTGTGTTAGAAAAGTTAAATTTTTCGGCAGGTCAATTAACTTTGGTGTAATTTGGGTTGTGCCAACGTTTTTACAAAAAATTGTATATTTTCAACACCCGTTGCAACGCACGGGCACTATTAGTATATATGAATAATGTCATGGCCGTTTCTTGTATCAAATTTATTTATTTCCAATTACCAGTTGCCCGTATATATATTGTTTACCATTAGTGTAACATGGAGAGATAACTCTAGTGATGCTATGCCGCCGGTCCATCTTTTTTCCGCTTTGTAACTTCTTTTAATGTTTTCACCAGGTTAGCTTGCTGTCGTTTTTACTTTAATTGTTTACACATACTTTTCACACCATTTACGTTTCATAATCGTTTCGGCAAGATGGGAAGTTTGAACCTACCTAAGGATAAGAATATGTTTTATGTGCAGGTGTTGTTAATTTGGTTAAACTTTGTATTCCTACTTGTTCGATAAATCTTACTCCTCAATCGGTGTTGTATACATCATCGTTCCACTTGGTGGTTCGTAACATCGTCATGGCGGCAACGAGCATCTAGTAAGCCCCAGAGATTCATCCCCATCTCGATGGTGCCCTCTTCCACGACGTTGATGAGCTCGATAATGAGGGATGTCTATGGGGGCGAAGTCGACAAGGGGCGCAAAGTCCTCCTAGAGATTTCTTGTGATTTTATCTTTGTTTGGAATCCTTTGTGCATTAGTCCGCGTAGTTGTGTGTGTATGTTGTAATTTTCTATGCTTTGGTATACACACGTTGGGTTTACACTAGAAAGATGTCTGTACGTTTTTCTAGACACAAAGCACGAGTTTCGTTTTTGGGGGAATGTAGATGGGCTTCATTTCTCAGATTGGGCTGGACCTGATTGACTGCACACATCCAACTCTCTTCTCCAGTTCAGGGAGGCGGTCGTACCCGGGCGACCGACTCGCCGCCGGCGAACTCGGCCCCACGATTGGAGTAAGATCGCCCTTCTCCTCCTCTATTTCTCGATCTGCTATATCTCTTCCCCGGTATTTCTGCCTGAAAACCGGTCTTGATTTGCCTGTCGCAGCGGTAGGAGATAGATTGATGATGGATCCCGTAGCTGAGCTTCCCGAAATGTGCATTCTATTCCTCTATCTTTTCATTGCAACCCGCTAGTTGCTTCCCAGATTGGCTAGTCTTGTCAAATGTCGTCATTTCCCTGTTTGTTCGTGTACATGTTCTGCTGGATGGATGGATCATGGATGGATAGATCTATGTATGTACATTTTTATTCTGTGTGCTAGAGCTAGCTGCATACCAATACGTATGCACATTTCTGCCAACTACAAGCCCTATCTTGCACGGAAAACGGATTTAACTAGACCGGGAGATATTTTGGGCCAGCTTTGTGGACTTAAATTAGCAACAATGCAAAGGAAATGACGTTGGTCCAAAGCAGAGGAGTGTTTCGCAGGACTTAATCTTGCCAAGTTCAAAGCAAACCAGCATTCACATAAATGACTCAGTTCTGAGATTTAATTTCCCAATCTTACTTATCAAGTATCTCTGATGAATTCTTTGTCAAATGTACATGCTCCAAATCTGTTTTAAAAACACTGTAATTTATTACACCAGCTGGAAAGAAATAAGAATCGTATGTTCGGATGCAGGACACGAGTAAAAAGTGTGTAAGGAAGCCCCGCGACCTCCGCCGTTCGGCCCTGCCCTGACCTCCGACGAGCTCCAACCCCTCCTGGTGACCGACGGGCGGTGCTCTCGGACAAATGGTTACGGGGATGCATTTTGTCCGGCCATAACTTTGTTGCTTATTCTTTCTAATTATTTCACTTTCTGTACTTCTTTTGATTATTCTCTTCAATTTTTTCTTGTAAAGGGAGAAGGGATTTCAGGCATTCATCAGTCCAATATGAGCTGCCCAGTTCCTCGCTGACGCGGCGCCACTGGACGACGAAGACCTCCTCCAAGAGATTTCTTCACTCACTCCGCAGCCCTCTCCTCCCCCGCGCCTCCCTCGTCTGCAAGCGTTGGCGTAGAATTCTCTCGGACCCCTGGTTCCTCCACCGTTTCCGCAAACACCACGGGAAACCTCCTTTGCTCGGCTTCTTTGCAGGGGGCGTTTACTCAACACGTCTTCACTCCTCTTCTTGACTCACCGACCGCATCCCTGCCACCCACTTCTCCGTCCCGCAGGGACTCAGCCGTGAGCACTGGCGCTTCATGGGATGCCGCCACGGTCTCGCCGTGCTACTCGAAGAATCATTAGGAAGGGCCGTCGTATGGGATCCTCTCAGTGGCGACAACACCATGTGAATTTCCCGCCAGGGGTCTACACACGAATGGAATCTTGCTGGCATGCCGCCGTGCTGTGTGTTGATGCTACAGATGGGCATGTGCACGGTGATTGCTTCTTGAGCCCGTTCAAATTGGTTGTTTGGGTTATTGAATACATGCGGGCATTCGCTTGCGTGTACGAATCAGCTATTGGTGAATGGGGAGATATTGTATTGACGGCAACTACAAATACAATTTGTATTCAAGGCCCGTGTGTCCTTGTCAAGAACGCACTTTTCTGGTTGCTCTCATGGAGGTGAAATACTTACATTTGATTTAGAAAGTCAGAGCCTTGGTTGTGATCGAGAAGCTGCCAGCCGCTCATATTATCGATTGCTATGGTTCTGTTCGACTCTAGGCTGAGGATAGTGGGCTTGGCCTCGCCATTTCGTCAAAACAACTGACCATCCAATTATGGAGAGGAAATCAAATTGTGAAGGGGCTGTTGGTGGGTGCTGCTGCAGAAAATCACTCCATAGAGGTATTGTTTTCACGGAGAATGCCTAGCGATGACATGAGGTTACTTTTGGTTGGGTACGATGAGGAGATAAATGTGATTGTTTTGTCTACGAGGATTGGCAAGTTCATTCTCCAACTGAGTCCATGCATATCAAGAAGATTTCTGAATGAATGACTCACTTCACATGGCCTTTTATCCCTACACAAATTTCTATACTGCAGGTAGTACCTCAATATATGCTTTGCACCAAAACATAATGAAATCAGTTTCAATTGCTGACATGGTTCCAGTTAGTTCATTATTTGTTCCTTGTTAGGAGGCAGGATATATAGGAATAAATTAGTGTATGTTTCTTAGTCAGTGGTGGTGATATGACAGTACTTGTTTCTGATTTAGGGAGGGGATATTTTTTCTAGAACATGAATAATTACTATAGTTATCGATATCTGGCCATTGATCTTTCTGCTAAAGTTTTCTAACTAATGAAAACTCTTTCACTATGTCTACCAAATGAATGTAGTAAAACCATGATACCTGAATAATATGAAACTAGTTTTTTTTTTACAAGGAGGAACTAGCTTGTTGTGCTTTTCATTTAGTCGCTTATCTCGCAAGATAATATTCCTTGTGGTTGATCGCCGATGTTAATCACCATTCAAAATGTCAAACCTTTTTACATACATAGTATTAGTTCGTCAAATTCAGATAGTACTAAATATGCTTATTCTGTCACAAGAGGTTTCTCTATCTGTTTATATCTTTTTTTGGCCCCATTGAGCGTAACTTATAGAATGTTCTCCTGAAAATTCTGTTTTAATATTTTTTGCGGTGAACAACATGTCTTGGTTAAAGGATTATATCGTTCTTTCCTGGACCTGGCAATATATGTGGCTTTATTACTATCCTGGTCACAGCAGCAACTTTATTACGGTCAAGTTACATCAATATAAAACGATTTGCGGATATGCCTTCTCAGTGATTTAACTTCTTTTGAATTTTCATAGTTTACAAAGCTCATTTTTCATGTAGGCAGGGAGTTGGATGGGAATGGTTGGATCTTGGCACTCTGAAAACACGAGGTCTGCAATGGCTACTTGGGTAGAACAAGTGAGGTATTTTTCTTTATTTCACATTGTGTATATCTTTTATTGTGGTTACTCAATTTATAAGATGGTGCGTTTTTTTTTATTTTTTGTGTCTATTGTATGGATTCGATTAGCTTCTAAACGTCTAGTTATTACAGTTTTTAAAGCATGCCTTTGATTTTCTCTAACATGCCTCTGAATATACTTTATTTTGCTTTCTACTTGATGAGGCTCTCATGAACATGACACACAATGACATAAATATGTCCTAGATGACTTGATATCTAGGAAGTTCAGTATCTCCTCTAATAGAGCCATGAGTCAGATTTGTTAGTTCATACTATGATGATACGTATTGTGTGCGAAAAACTTGAGAAAATAGTGAACCAATGGTGGTTCACAGTCTGTAGTAAAAACTGGATATCGAGTGTTCTTTTCTTGTTGGGTTGATTTTAAGTTCGTTCTTATATGCTGAGATGATTCATCTTTGGGTGTCGCTGTGTGATCTCCATAACTATGAGGGTATTTTTGTTGCGGTCGTGCTGAACTGTGAGATATAACTTTATCAGCCTCTCTTTGAAACTAATACAAATTGGTTTTGAGAGATACCATTGATGGTTTGTGCAGGTGTCTGTAGTTCTATTTGAGCTGTTGAGACGCGGAC